>SNQJ01S0124319.1:0-25899 GCA_010110895.2 Picea sitchensis | reverse complement strand
TGATACCAACTTGATCTAAAAATGAAGAAGACTTGTATTCTTGAAAATATTTGCAAGTTAAATTTTATGTGTTAAAATGCAAATGGATCAACTTTGCAACACAACTTTAATAGGATTTACTCATTCAAGATGCATATAAACAATAGCAATAACAGTGAACAGAAAACACATGACACAACAAATGATAAAGGAGTTCACCCCTCTCTTGGACTACATCTCCTGGTCCAGCTTCCAATGGATCATTTGTATTATTTGCTCAAAGTGCTAAAAAATGTTCTTTACAATGCTCAAAATTCCAAATAGACTGCTCCAATGGCTTCAGAACTTCCAAAAACCCCTAGCTGGGCTTTTTCAGCACCTCGTTTGGCCAAAAATTGAAGAAGATAGGCTTCCTGGAAGTCCCCCTTCAAACTTGTTGTCTATGCATCTACAAAACGCACCCCTCTTGGCTCAACCTAGCCCACACGCATATTTAAGCGGTAAAACTTAGCACCGGGCACAACCGCACAAACTAGTACAAACTTTCAAATGGTTACGTGCTAGCCCTTAACCGTCCAAGGCCCACGGGCACATAGCCACCATATGACCTCTCACACATATAAAAAAGGGTCGAGTCCAAACCACAGGACAATGGTCGACGCGCCGATGGTTCTATGCACAACACATGTGACCAGACTATATTAAGAGGGCTATGTTAAAACACATGCAAATGCCTATGGTCATATTACAACACATATGACTGGGGTTTAGTCTGAATGTGCGTGCAAAGGTTTAAACCGTGGCAATATTACAATATAACATAACCACGAGCTAGGCCTAGGCCCCAGCCCGACCCCCCGCCCAAACTTACAACATTTGAATTCAAATAGAATCCGCACCATATAGTGTTAAGAAACACTATGGTGTCACGTTGGTTAGTGGTCTTTGCCAAAGCTTTGCATGCAGGTGGAGGTCACGGGGTCGAATCCGGTGGACTCCAAATAAATTTTAAACCAATGTATAGGGGACACGTGGCAACCATTGATTGGGCCACGTGTCACCATTCCATTCGCTGCAAACAAGCCATGTCACCTGCCAACTGTCCAAATAGCCTCCTGCCATGTCTTGTATAGCCTACCATGTGTCGTACGACCTGCCACGTTAGTGTACGTACGGATTGTATAGTCAACATCCCTTTTTTTGCCTGTTTGTCATTTTGAACAGAACATGATATCTCTCGTTCTCGACATCCGTTTGAACCCAAACAATTTGTGTTGGGTTTGTAACAATGAGGCCTACGCTCTCGTTCGATTTGAATCAATTCCGAGTACTTTGAATTTTTGAGCAAAATTTGATCCCCTGGATCACGTACTCTGATATTTTTTTAGTAATGGACACTTAGTCGGATGATGTCCCCATATTTTACATATTTCACAATATCCCCCTCCTGGTAATGGATTTGGTGCTCCATTCGCCAGATACTACACGAATGATGGACATTCATTCTTATGGTGGGCTTTAGTCCTACACTTAGTACACCAAACTTGTTCCCATTTCTCCTCCCCTTTTTCAAGTTCTTCCAGTTGAATTTTCAAGGAAGCTAAATACATGTAGACTTTTTCCATCCCTCCACTATCTCCTTCAAGGGATGCATCCAATTTCATTGAAATATCCAAAGCTTCAAGCTACGATGCAACCTTTTGTTGAACCAATGACCTGTGAATGTGTGGTAGAAGTTTTGGAATAAACCACTATTGGTGTTTTTGATCAAGGATATGGAATGTTAGTCTACCCATAAGATACTTAAAACATTGGCCATAATCCTAGACTCATCTAGTATGTACCTTTTTTATTTCCTTCTACTTTGTAATATACTAAGATTCATACTTTGTCTTTTTGAACTCTTTCAACAATGCTTGTCTAATTTATAGTAAAGTCATGGCTTGTCCTATAGGCATGGTACTTTGTAGTTTCATGTACCAAACTGATGTGCACACTCTAAATTTTGTTTCCAATTGTGCAGTATTTATAGCCTCATCTTTTCAAATGTACCAAATCTCACTTGCATTAGTCTTCTACACTGCGACCAATCTTTCATTCCTTCTTTGTGTGCATCCCACCACCTGGCTAGAGTCGATTTCAGGACAACATCTAGTGCCAACAACCTTTGTTTTTTGGGTACCTGAAAATCAAATGCCTTTAAAAACATGCTTATATAAATTAATCTATCATACCTGGGTGGATCACATAACTTCATTCCAATCCAACGCAGTGATTTTATTATGCGTGCACATCATCTAGATGATACTTCATGCATCCTTTATTGCCAATGTTCCAAACCTTCCTCTAAATTCAATGCACACGAGCTAATACTTATCCAACTTAGCACACCATCTGTAGTGATGTTAACAAAATCATCCAGCCACACAGTCATATCATACAAGTTGTGAATTTCGTTCCCTCTTGTTGGATTTATGTACCTCTTTCCTTTTGTTGGGTCCAATGGTGTAGTAATATTTAAGTCTCATACCTCAAATATCATTTCCCTCCTCTTCATATTAGTGATCTCCTTATTATAAAATTTCAATTCAATTCCCATCGGTGTTGGATATGGTTTACTATCATCCATGATCTCAATGGCTTCAAAGTCTTCTACACTTTGCACTCCATCTAGATTCATAGGTACTCCTATCAATCAATCAATCGAAACTATCTTGTGTTGATTTTCTAACCTTAACTGAATAGGAGACCAAATCAACTTGGGCTTCCACATCATCTCCTAGTTCTCATTTTCTAACAAATTCACATCATACCCCAAGTTGAAGATAACATTAGCCACATAATATTCCCCAATCTTTGCACTTAATCTGAATTCTTTGTTGTTCCTCTTTTTGTGCAGTACCTAATTCACTACCCTCTATGCGATATGAATTTCCCTTTCCTATGCACAGTGATAAATCATTTCATATAATGCATTCAAGATATTTTCATATTTCATTAACTATACAAAACTTCTCAGGAACTCTCTTAGAGTACTTACCTTCCCTAGTGGATTCTGTAGCATACTACAATCACATAGTTGAGGCACAGATGATGTTGATGTTTCCCAATTTGGTCCTAGTATCTCTTTTATTTCCCTCTAATATGCCTCATTTTCTTACTGAGGGTCAAATGTTTGCATAGGTCCTGTTGATTTCCATACCCAGTGCTCAACCTAATTTCCTCCATTCATTGCATCGTCCCTTGTTCTAGTTCCTCCGCACGTAATAACTATTTTTCTAGGTCCTTCACTACGTCTCTCAATTGATATCTTCTATGCATTTTGATTTGTATTTTGGTTCATATTCCCTCTTTCCTGCAACTTTTCCAATAGTTGAGGAAAATATTATGTTGTAGGATCCGATTATCTACAATATTTTCAAGTTATACATGGATTCAAGTAGTTACAAGCTAAGTGTCCTGATTGATTACAATTGTAAATTATTATTGGTCCTCTCCCTCCTCTGCGAAAATTTCCTCTACCTAGACTTCTACCTAAATTTTCTCTATTTCTTGGATTAAAGCCTTTTTGATTCTTATATTGTCGACCACCTCCTTCTGTTGCAACGTTCTCCTCTTGAATCCTTTACATATTTGAAATGTTCTCTCTCATCAAATATAATGTGTGAAAATCCTTCTCTTCGTGTCTGAATGACTTACAGAAGTTGCAAAATAAGTTCCTTGGCGTACTCTGATATTTTTGTAGTAATGGACACTTAGTCAAATGATGTCCCCATTTTTTACAAATTTCACAATATCCCCCTCCTGGTAATGGATTTTGTGCTCTATTCGCAAAATACTGCATGAATGATGGGCATTTGTCCTTATGGTGGGCTTTAGTCCTACACTTAGTACACCATACTTGTTCCCATTTCTCCTCCCCTTTTGCAAGTTATTCCAGTTGAATTTTCAAGGAAGCTAAATACGTCCGGACTTGTGCCATCCCTCCACTATCTCCTTCAGGGGATGCTTCCAATTTCATTGAAATCTCCAAAGATTCAAGCTACGATGCAACCTTCTATTGAACCAACGGCCTATGAATGTGTGGTAGACATCTTGGAATAAACCATTATTGGTGTTTTTGATCAATGATATGGAATGTCAGTCTACCCATAAGATCCTTAAAACATTGGCCATAATCCAAAACTTATCTAATATGCCCCTTTTTTATTTCCTTCGACTTTGTAATGTACTAAGATTCAGACTTTGTCCTTTTGAACTCTTTCAACAATGCTTGTATAATTTATGCTAAAGTCATGACTTGTCCCGTAGGCATGGTACTATGTAGTTTCATGTACCAGAATGATGTGAGGAATTTAAATGTTGTTTCCAACTGTGCAATATTTATAGCCTCATCTTGGGAATTATTTGTTGCCCAAATTGTGTCACATACAAATATATGTTTCTCTTGGTCCTCCGAACCACTCCCTAGAAATTAGGCAATGTCAGTGTGTTGTCTACTCCTACCATGTTTTTTTGTGTAGAACCTCTCCTTGGTGATGTGGGTTGAATCTGAATCTACTCACAACTTCAACTATTCTGATTACTGATACTTTGTCCTCCCTAGCTAACTATGAGTGTTTTTGGCAAATCCTTGAATCTGATTTCATATCTAGGTGACACACATGGGGTCATGGAGTCGACACAGGATCCTATCATAGTAGGAATTACAGGTTCTTCTATTATAGGACTACACTGAGAATTCTCTTCCTCTCCTTTTCTGTATGATATTTCTATGATTTAGATGATTGCTTAGGGTTCTCTTCCCTCAAGCTCACTTTGTGGGTATCCTTTCCAAGCCCTAATATTTTTCCTTTTGTTCCTTCTTTAACTCCACATTATTCCAAACTTATCTTCCTCTTTTTATACCACTTCTTCGGTTCTTTCCATCCTCAATCTCTCCTTTGCTTCTTCATTTCTTCCATCATTCATCCATACCTTCGGACTATCCTCTTGTCATCCCCCAGTTCCCCTATGTGTGTGAATCCCCTTATCAATAACACTCCATTTGTCATCACACACTTGTCACATAACAACATCTATATCCACGTATCCAATGATTTCGAGAACCTTCCATGCAGACCTTTGAAGAAATCCCTCTCTGCAACATTGTATGACTGGGTACAATCCACTGTAAAATTTGTAATGTAGCCTCCCAATATATTTTCCAACCATAAATCAACTACAATAAGTTTTATTAATTAAAAAATTCATCTTCCTTACCAATTTAGGGGTCATGTTTCTTAGCACTACGGTTCAGTACCTTCTAGTATTCTCCACTAATATTTCTAGCAATTTAGTCAAAATAATCAGAAAATGTCCAAGGAAAATCTCATGCATCTTTTTCTATACATACATTTGCATCCATTGCTCATTTCTCATCCGAGGATTGCTATTCCATTTTTGAAAAAAATCTCATTTGTTACCTTCTAGATATTTTTAGATCTCTTTCTTAGTCGACATCCAAAACATTCCCTCAATCACAGATTTCGGGTCCCTGCAACGAAACCATTTGTTGGCATGTGGTTGTAAGACCCCGCGTTCAATTTATTTTAACTAGAATAACCCTTTAGATACCGGCCCTTTCAAGATCACCTACATGCAAGTGAATTCTCATTTGAGGCATCTATTGGGGCTGTAGGAACCAAGTTTTTGCAGTGGTGAGGGGATTGGAGGTGATCATTTTATTCATTCTTACTTATCTATTATGTGATCATTATCCTGTGTCTCTTATCCCTAGGTTACTTAGTGAATTCAATTATATAGTACCATTAGAATACATATTGCAACATAAACCAATTGTTGTAACATTCATAGCTATTCCACAATGATCATATAATAAACAGATCTAGTCTAACATGCACAAGAGAACATTCATAATCAATCACTTAGAAAAACAAGTAGAAACAGTAATTAATGTGGTTCACCCAACTTTGGGATACATCCACAATGTATGGATTCTTTATTATGCTTTCTATAACAGTCTTAGGCTTGCCCATTGCACTTGTAATAAATATATCATTCTATCTCTTCTTTCATATTTCCTAGCTGCTCTCCAGTGCAAGCCTCTCTCTGCAACATCTTCCTAAAAATTAGACATAGACCCTTTCATTATTAGTCTATTCTCTCACTCTCCTTGCAAACAAACCCCTACTCTACCCATCCCATTACATATGTATACATGGATTCTAGGGCTCAAATTCGTACTTGATTATTCCCAAAACCCAATTACAACTAATTCTGACTCATTACAAATCATGTTGGCTCATTGTTCAGGCGTGATTTTCCTACTTTTTCATCTTTGTGCTTCTTTTTCCTTCTCGACTGTTGTTCTTCCTACTTTTGTGTATCTTTCTATTTTTTCATGTCGAACGATTGTCCTTCCTTTTCTCTTGCTTTATCTTTCTTCTTTATTTTCCTACTTTAATCTCTACTAAGTATTCTTTTACCACACACTTCTGATCCTGAATGTTCCTTTACTATACACTATGATCCTACCTTGTCTTCCTTCTGCTATTGTTGTGCATATCCTCCATACTTAGGATTTTCCTGAAACCTGTATCCTAAAAGATTGTCCAACACATACCATTGTTGTCATTATGACACAAACAACTTGTCATTAATGACATTATCACATAATTAAAAAAACAAACCCCCCCCTACAATGTTGACATCAATGACAGAAAATAAAAAATATAAAACAAAGCAACACTAATCCATGATACAAGTGCAATTGACCCCTCAAACAAGCCTCAAAAATGAAAATAAATGCAAATAAACCACCATAGAATCACACGCGTGGTGATGTCAAGCCCTCAAGAAGGTGAATAAATCCTCCCAAGTCCACATGTCATATGTTAGTGGTGAAATAAATGTGGAACGTACTCATCAAGTGTCATGACACACATCAATTCATCAAATGGTGTCCAATGGAACACAAGCCTTGCCATATCAATCGAACCCTATCAAATTATGTCATTATCAAAGATCCCAACATTAGGGTGATAGATCCATCACCCAAGGTGGAATGATCATGCACCACCTCTCTAAGTAGTTTCGAAGCCAAACTAGGTTAAATTTCCTCCATCAATTGGTTGAGTAAGGTGTGGGTGCACTGTCTAAAGTGTGGTTTTTCTACGCACATGTGTGCCATCATGACCATATTTGTCAACGAAAACCAATTTTTCCGTCATCCAAGGTCCAAAATATGTGAGATCCTATGTCTAAGTATGTCATTTCATCAAAGGATTCAACACTCTATATTACATGTGCCATATCCTATAAATAAATGCACAACAACCTAGGTGAAAGCAGGGGATGTCCTTCAAGAACCATGTCAGGTGCATCAAAATCAATCAAACTTATGGAATCAAGTAATACCAGGTTTCATAAGGTATAACATTCCTTAGATCATATAAAGTAAGTTGTTACTTAACATAGAAGCCATGTCAACAATTCACATCAAGTATCCCTTTCAAACTTCACATTAGATTAAAACCTTATGTAAGTTGGAAATTTTAAGTATGGGAGGACCATCATCAGACCCTATTAGGTGTGCCAACCAAAACAAGAAAGAAAAGAACCAAGTAGAGAGATACATTCAAATGGAAGTAGGAAATAAAAGAAACCCTTCAAGAGTAAGTGTGATAGTGAAACATATTGGGCTTACTTCATGGCTTATGGAATCATTTGCTCCATTTCTATGAGCACCTTTGTAGAGGGTACACTTTCTCTTGAGTTACCCCCTTCTAGGTGCTACGTTTTTCAAAACCTCTTAATATGCCTTTTTATGGATTTGAAAAGTCCCCTTCATAAGGTTTCAAGCATTAGCATTCATTGCTTCATATAATAGTGGGATATTTTAACAAGTATTTTTCAATTGACGAGGCATTTATTCACTCTCAAGACTAGGGAGAATGTGAAAATGGTAGAGCTCAAGTATGGATTGTTTATTTTAAATGTCCTTTCTATCCTATAACTTCTTTTATTCATCATTTCTTACTAATAGTTGCATCAACCCCGACATTGTATCCCTTCTTCTCATGAGAGAATGAACCATGACCCATTACTTAATTTTAGTACACTGTGACCTTATGGAAATATAATGTTATCTTTGTGTGCCCCCCCAGTAATACCCTTGTTCCTTCGGAGTGAAAACACACTATTAGAGTACAAATGATGGCCACCAAATTGAAATAATGCAAGAAGAATAACTTCTTGAGCTTATGATTCATTATCCAACTTCAACCAATGATACTCATTTGCATGTTGAATATATTAAGTAAGACACTTCATATGAAACATAGGATAATGTACTTCATGATGACATTGGGCCACCATATCCCAAAGACTATGTTGATTGTATGTCATGAGATTTGTTGATCAAGAGTGAAAGAGGCATATGAGGGGGTTGTTGGGATTCCATGAGTGTACATTTTGATCATCATAATCGTCATGATCAATGTCTTCATTGTGGGCCATGAGACATGATATCCTCTAGTTACCCCTAGGCATGGGGGAGTAACATGGCACATAACAGCCAATAAAGCCATGTCCTTTCAAACAAAAAGTATATAAATATAAACATTCAAAAAAAATTTACAATTTATATTATTTTCCATGTCAAACACATGCAAAATAGCCAGCATATGTAGGGTTTCTATGGATATAAGTTTTATGCAAGCTACAAAAAGTTAGATTTACCCTAAAACAAAAAGTAAAAAACTAGATTTTTGAATTTATGATTTACTAGATAGGAATAGACTAGCGAGTACTTGATATTTTTGGCATATGGGTTCAACTAAGGTTCCTCTTGATAAAATGTAAGTCAACCCATGATGATAGTTCACATTTTCTAATATAAACCCTAGAAAATCCTCCTAGTTCCTTAAACGATTCAAGATGATTCAAGGGGCATATCCTCTACTAGAAATCCTCCAATGGCATTGAGAAGGGACCTATCAAGAAAAGATAAAGAGGGTGCACCACCAACACTAGACAAGCACAACCACACTTGCAATAATTCAAAATAAAATTCCACAAACATTCAATGCAACTACACTTGCAACAATTCAAAATAAAATTTCACAAAGTTTCAAAGAGGCCACTTACTCTTAAAATCAATTCACCAAAACCATTGATCCATGAACATCCATCAATTTTCAAAGTGTCCACAACAATTATTTCAAGAGATTTCTCTAGATAGCAATCCATAACATAATCCATAAGGTAGACAAGGTATTTTTTTTCACAAGTTCTAGCAATGAATTACACTGAGAAGTGATTATGTTTTTATATACAAGGGATATAACAACTCTCTAAATATAAATACAGTATTCTCCTCGATCTATTCTATAAATATTACAAAAAATTGACTAGTGATTCACAAATTAAAGGAGACTAAGTCAATCTATTTTTTCAAACAAAGTTATAATTGCAACGATAGTTGTTATCCTTACCAATTATAGTAACTATAGTTATTATCCATTACCTCTTGGTTATTTATCATAACTATTCACAAATTAATTCTATTGATATTCTATTATAGGTTACTTATTGTATTTCTCACAAATTGATTTTTCATAATAATTATTCACAATTACTATTAATAATAATCAAATTTCCCAATTTCCCCTTTTGATTTTAATGGAAAAGNCACAACCACACTTGCAATAATTCAAAATAAAATTCCACAAACATTCAATGCAACTACACTTGCAACAATTCAAAATAAAATTTCACAAAGTTTCAAAGAGGCCACTTACTCTTAAAATCAATTCACCAAAACCATTGATCCATGAACATCCATCAATTTTCAAAGTGTCCACAACAATTATTTCAAGAGATTTCTCTAGATAGCAATCCATAACATAATCCATAAGGTAGACAAGGTATTTTTTTTCACAAGTTCTAGCAATGAATTACACTGAGAAGTGATTATGTTTTTATATACAAGGGATATAACAACTCTCTAAATATAAATACAGTATTCTCCTCGATCTATTCTATAAATATTACAAAAAATTGACTAGTGATTCACAAATTAAAGGAGACTAAGTCAATCTATTTTTTCAAACAAAGTTATAATTGCAACGATAGTTGTTATCCTTACCAATTATAGTAACTATAGTTATTATCCATTACCTCTTGGTTATTTATCATAACTATTCACAAATTAATTCTATTGATATTCTATTATAGGTTACTTATTGTATTTCTCACAAATTGATTTTTCATAATAATTATTCACAATTACTATTAATAATAATCAAATTTCCCAATTTCCCCTTTTGATTTTAATGGAAAAGTTTTTGGGTTTATGATTTCTACTAATAGCAGTTTTTTTCATATAATTTAAATCCTTTTCTTGAAATTGTCTTTGAAAATAAGGATCCTAAGTTTTACATCTAAGTCAATGGGAAACATGTGATACCATATATTGTATATGAAGTGCAACGTTTTTATTTTATTTTATTGTAACAAAATTTGAAATACAATTTACAGTTATAGTAAGTTTTTTATTTTTGTGACTTAAATTTTCTGAAGAAAATAGAATAATTTATATGTAGGAAAAAAATTAATAGCTAATATAATTTTTGTATTGGTATAAGCATATTCAAGATGTTGACATGCAATTTTTTAATTCAAACTTTTTCTTGAATTCAAATATATGCTCCAAAAACTTTTATGTGGGGACATTGTGACTTAGTGTCACCTCTTTGTATAAATTATTATTGCTATATTTTTAGTTTTGTATAATATATTATATTATATTTATGTTACATTATTATATAATGATTCACCTTACAATTTCTTCAATATTGGGTTGTTAAATGTAATTGGCTTCTTTCCATCCACAAAAATGTAAGAGGCTAAGGATTAATAGTATCCAAGTGTTCTATGATTCCTAAAACATGGAAAAAGATATCTCCATTCATCCAGGTGGATATTGGTGGCCACCCACCTATTCCAATTGGTTCCTCATGTCCATTTTTTATTCATCGCGTCTTTCTCTACTACTTTATAATTGTGAATTCTACACTTCTGGGGTTGTCTTAAGCCTCACACATTCTACAAGTGGATACGGGTGGCCTCTCGCCTAATCCAACTGGCTTATTTTGTATGTTTTCATGTCAACACATATTATTGTACTTCCAGGGCTATTTTGGGCCCCTAAACATTGTTTTTTTTATTCGCCACAATCGGATTGTAGACAGAGTCAAACTATTATGAAGGAATGTGTAGTTCTCTAAACAACCTTTCCAACATGCTATCAAACGCCTAAAATGAAGGTTGTATGCAAATGTTACGACCCTAGGAAGTTGAGGTACCAAACTACACCAACTTACCTATAGGGCCCACATAATGTTTGGCATTTCACCTTCTAGGGTTAGGTTTTTGGATGTCTAGGGTTTTTTAATTCACGAGTAATATCAAAAAGGCCTATGGAGCCTCATTGTAATCCATTTTTTTCTCAAACAGATGCACGTAGAATCCACATCTCTTCTCATAGACAACTACCACCATTCGAGCAAGTTTCAGTTCTACAGTTTTACAATTTCATCCTATTTAATTATTTAATAGAAGATAATGTTCATTGGATATTTGTGTTATTCTTCCTATCTCTATGTTTATGGTATTCAGTCTATTAATTAGTTCATTCTGATCCTAAATCAATATCACTGGTATCAGAGCAGTCTGCTCTTCATTTATTTTTCTTCATGCATGTCCTTGACAAGATTTGGGTATAAGAAGTTGGGACTTTAACCAATCGAGCCATTACCAAATTGGTCACATCAAGCTCGAAAACATCCCATGGGAGAAGAAAAGAAAGATGACGGGGAAGGAGATCCTATTAAAATGTTGCTCAAGGAATCCCTTGCACGACAAAGGAATGAATTGAGGGAAAACTTTGTGCAGATCCTTCGATGGTTGCCCATGGGAGAAGCATATTCATCAAGCTCCCATGCAACCCCCTTCAAGGTACATGTAAATTTTTATATTCCATTATTTGAAGGAATGATAGATGCAAATGTTGTAAATAAGTGGTTGAATTTGCTTGAAGGATATTTTTCGGTCCACAATTTTTTCGATAGGGAAAATATCACTTTTGCACTCATCGAGGTTGTTCCCCATGTTAAATATTGGTGGGATACTTACTCTAAGAAAAGAGTCATGGAGGAATCTGCAATTTTTGTGGTGGCCCCTACATAGGATTCCTTCCGGGATGCCATTAAACAACATTACTACCCTGTTGGAAGCTATGAGGACCAGTACACCAGATGGACCACCTTACGTTCAGAAAGGAACCAAAAAGTACCAAAATTCACCAATATTTTCCATACCCTATGCACCAAATTGGGTATCAAATATTCTGAGAGTCATATGGTGTTCAAATACCATGATTGTTTGCATAGATACATTCAAACAAAAATGGAGTTCTTGGACATCGCCTCATTGGGAACAACTTATAGATATGTTGTCAAGATCAAGAAGAAATTTAAGTAGAAATGATGAGAGTTTGTATCTGCAAACCCCTCATAGTCAAAGAAGGGAAAAGGAAACCCCAACCCACACAACAAGGGACCAACTAGAGATGGCCTCCCTCAGGACAATCCATCCAAGCCGCAATAGAAGAAGGGAAACGAGAAGACGAAGAAGGACACAGGAAAATGGTGTCAATAACATAAACTTTCTTGGCACAACATTGACGAATTTTTCTCCAAGAAGTCCCTCGTGGCCGAGTTGAAGGATTTCAAGTCAAATCCTAAAGGAGGGAAGTAGATTATTGATGTTGAACCTAGTGCCATGGTCACTACCACCAAAGTCCGACCAAGCGAACTAGAAGAACCATAGGAATGGGAACGCATCTTTCACTTGCAGATGTGGGTCAAGGGGGATTCAATTAATTTCATTGTTGACAATGATAGTCAAAAGAACCTGATTTCAGAAGAGTTCATCATGCAACTGAACCTACCAATGATACTGCATATGTAAACCTACACCATCGGCTGGCTTTGTCAAGGGAGATATCTTCATGTCAGCTAACAATGTCGTATTCCCTACGACATCAAGCCTTTCAAATATGAGGTACTTTGTGATATTGATTCCCTTTAAGTTTGTGATGTTCTTTTAGGACAACCATATTTGTGGAAGTGTCATGTTGTGTATGAGTCTAGACCCCGCAGTGTTATTATTACTTTGGGTAGACAAATGTACAAGATCCCAAAGGTGGCATCACCTATTGCTATTTATTTAATCTATGCTAAGAAATGTAGTAAGGTCATTTCACAGGCCAGGAAGTTCATCTTCTTTGTGATCCATTCTCACAGTAACTAGAAGGTCATTGCGACATTCATGGCCTCTACACAATGCCTCTCTTTGTAGCAGAAGCAACTGGACGAGATTGTGGAAGAATACATAGACATCTAGGTCTTACCTATAAGGGTATCGACACACTGCCAAGTCAAGCATCCAATTGATATGACCCTCAATGCATCTCCACCTAATGGACCAGTTTATTGGCGCTTGCTGATGGAGAATGATGAAATCAGGTGCCAGATCCAAGAGCTTATTCAAAAGGGGAACATCATACCCAACTCCTCCCCTTGCAAAATATCAATTGTACTGGTGCAGAAGAAGGATAGAAATTGGTGACTATGCATTAATTACAGAGCCTTAAACAAAATCACTGTCAGGAACCACTACCCCATTCGTAGGATTGATGACCTTCTCGAACAACTCAAGGGGGAAATTTTTTTCATCAATATTGACCTGAAGTCTGGCTACCACCAGGATCCCATCGAATCAACTGATGTCTAGAAGACAACCTTCAAGTCTAAAGAAGGTCTCTATGAATGGCTATTCATGCCCTTTGGCTTAACAAATGAACCAACCACTTTCATGAGGTTGATGGACGATGTATTGACACCCTTCACCAAATCCTTTTTGGTAGTATATTTGGATGACATCCTCATATTCAACATAACGTGGGAGGATCACATGAGGCATATTCAACAGGTTTTGAGCACTCTGTGGAAACACAAGATTTATGCCAACTTGGAAAAATTCTCTTTCGGCATGAACAAGGTCCAATACCTGGGATACATTGTTGATGAGCATGGGGTACATGTTGATCTAGCTAAGATCCAAGTCATCTGTGACTGGCCATCCTCGACCACACTGACCAAGCTTCGAAGCTTCTTGGGACTAGCCATTTTTTATCGACGGTTCATGCTGGGATTCTCCCATATTACATGGACCCTCAGCCAGGTGACCAAGGGTGGTGGTAGGGACAATTTATTTTCAGGGAAGGAGAAGAAATGAGAATTTGAATATCTGAAACATCATTTGTGCTCAGCTCCAATACGCTCCTTTCCTAGTCTACAACAAACATTCAATATTTAGACTGATGTATCTGACTATGTAGTGGGCACAATTCTCACTCAGAACAGGCATATGGTGGCATACCATAGTGAGACACTCTCTGATACTGTTCGGAAATACCCCACCTATGACAAGGAAATGTATTCCATTCTACAAGCCTATCGTGGCTTCACTCACCACTGTGCTCCATTCCTGTGGACATGAAACATCGTAGTGGCCCCAACTTTACCAGCAAGATCCGGACTTAGCCACCACATATCAGCTCTTGGGTACATGAGCCACTATCACTAATTTTCACATTTAGGACAGACTCTTATGCAACCCGGGCCATATCTATTTTCCTACAAGCGAGCTTGGAAAGCTGATTTGGGAAGCCCACTACAGTTGGGTGGCAGGACATTTTGGCGTAGAGAAAACTATGGCCATTCTTCAAAAACATTTTTATTGGCCAAAAATTTGATAGGATGTCAAAAAGTATATCATATCTCACATTGCTTGCACCATTTCCAAGCCAGACATTAAGAAAAAAGGCTTATACACCCCTCTTCCTATTCCTGAGAAGTCGTGGGAATCCATCTCCATGGATTACATGTCTGGTTTGTCATCCACCAAGCATAGAAATGACTGCATGTTTGTGGCCATTGATTGGTTTTCAAAGATGGCCATCCTCACATCCTATAAGAAGAATATCACAGCAGAAGATATTGCTAAGATCTTCTTCAAACGAGTTTGGGTTCACTTTGGGATACCAAAGACCATCATCTCCGACCGTGAAAACGAGTTTATCAACACATTTTCGTCAAGTCTCTGGTCTATGTTGGACACCAAGCTCACAAAATCCACTTCTTTCCACCCCCAAACCGATGGCCAAACTAAGGTCGTCAATCAGATGATTGTGCACATCCTGCGCATGTACAATTCTAAGCATCCATGTACATGGGACAAGAGTCTCCCATCTGTCCAACACAATTACAACATGGCTCTCCATAGTTCCACTAGCCATAGACCATTTCAGGTGGGTCTGGGATTCCATCCCTTGGGACCCATTGATGTTGCACTTCCTCTTTCCACCGCACAAACAAACTCTTCCCCTGATAAGTCAGCGATCTACAAAGCCACTAGATTCATTGAGCGGATTCAGCACATCCGCCAACAAGTATAGGATATTAGAAATCCAATGCTAATTACAAGA
Organism: Picea sitchensis; assembly: GCA_010110895.2. Taxonomy (NCBI): domain Eukaryota; kingdom Viridiplantae; phylum Streptophyta; class Pinopsida; order Pinales; family Pinaceae; genus Picea; species Picea sitchensis. Next base: position 10,304 of record SNQJ01S0124319.1, on the reverse strand, counting down.
AGTGCCATGATAAACATAGGGTACGACACCAGTTTCAGGTTGGATACAAAGTCTGGTTACATTTGCAGAAGGAGCGTCTCATCGGGCCCCATCGAAAGCTTCACCCACTTCGTTATGGGAATTCCACTATCACCAAGGTTGTGGGTAGCAATGATTTTGAGCTCAACACTCCACCCTTCCTTGGTCTACATCCAGTATTCAATGTGGACCTCCTTCATTCATATTTTCCACCATTATTGAACACCTCTGAGATTGTCGAACAACTGACACCAACATAACTCAACCTTGACTGCATGGAACAAGAATCCATCGTTCATATAGTGGACACACAAGTCAAGGGAACTCGCTAGCAGTGGATCCAAATTTATTGGGTTGTCAAGGAATGGAAACTCCTACACCAAGGCAAGTGGTTCACCTGGGGCCAAATCCATAAAAAATGTCCTCACCTGATAGGGAAACTCAATGCAATGGAGACAATTGCTTCCTAAGGGGGGAGGATTGATATAGGTGGATATTGGTGGCCACCCACCTATTCCAAATAGCTCCACATTGTTATCAGACTAATCGATAAGTGCAGACACAAACATATCTCCCTACTTTCACCCAAAACTATAACAAAACAAGACAGAATATAAAACTTTCCCTAGGCTTTAATTATCAAGCATACTAATTAACAAGAGATAAATGAAATACATTTTAAATGTCATTTTTCCTTTCTATTGTTATCATTTCTCCATTTCAAGGCCTATGGGATGTTGAACCTATAAAAATACACAAGCTAACGAAGTGAAAGAAACAATGTATACTCAACAAAACCTATGTATGTGATCAAGGAGTCATACATAAAATAAGACTAATTTTATGGGAAATAAATATATCACTATAAAGATATGAAAAGGAGAATACAACCAATGAATTGATGTTTTAAGGTCCCTTCCAACAGTTCTTTTATTCCCACACACTTCTACTCCACGGATTCTGAGATAAACAATCTATCTTGACAAAACAAAGCCCAAAGCTACAATTATTAATCAAGCTCACACCAAAAGCTATCCAACTAAATTTTCCCATGAGAAATCTTCTCCTTTTATAATATGAAAAGGATAGTGTGAGGAGGTTAGTACAATCCTATGATATCAAGGATGCATCTCATATCCAAACTGATTAGAGGCCAACTCACCCTCGAAGCTTCTATTCTTGAACTTTCGAGAAATTCCTCTTTTTTCCTTCTAACGAAAATCGTCGCACCCTTAACACTGAAAAAATTGCGAAAACATCATAGGCCAATGTGGATAAACCTACGAAGATCCTATATCTTCACACCCTTAACACTAAGAAAGGTGAGACGATCCCTTTTTATAAGGTTTTTGACAAAGGAAAAGTATAATTTCATCTCTCTCGAAAATGTATCTTCATTCTTCTTCAGGGATTAAGGAAATTGATCCTTCTAAAGAAAAAGGATAGGTTTACATCATTAACGGTCATAAGGGTGACGAAAATAATGTGTAACAATGAGCCCCCCAAAGTATGATGTTAGAACAAAGTGATAGTTGAAATACTTTGCCGAGTGTGTGTTGGGAACAAGGAACACGTCGGTCAGAAACCTGCCAAGAAACAAGGAAATATAGTACAATAATATATCATCACTGAGGTAGGAATTCCCATACTCAAAATACAAATGACTCAAATCATAAATGTCGACATGTAAATATCCATGTCAAGTAAGACAGGTCATGGCCACCAAACATACACTGTGGATCCATGCTATTATGACTCAAATCTGAACATAGCCACCAAAAATACATTGTGTATCTATGTGTTAAAGACTCAAATTTGAACATAGCCATGAGACATACATTGTGGATCTATGCAACTGTACAATATGAATATACTCCAATGCAACCTAAATCTGTGAGAAAATATCCATGTACTTCATCTCCATCACTCTATAGTACGAATCTAACCATGTGAATACATGTGTTGAAGTTGAACATGGTAGAAACCACTTGATTATCAGTCATTAATGAATACTTTTAACAAGTGTGAGGGAAATCACCATTAATTTCAATGAATCCCAACGTACTCTAGTACAATCCAATGAATGTGAATTAATGAGCTGAAGTTGAACACTCAGCGGAATCTCTCGATCAGGAGTCAATGATGAAAACCCACTGTCAAAAGAGAGGAAACCTGTCATTGAGGCATGCAAGTTCCAAGGTACCAATTAGTTTCTAAATCTAATCCCTGGATAATGAGTTGGAGTCGACAGAAAAAGACTCATCATAGAAGGGCCTTAACGTATACCCCATCAATGAAATGAAATAGGTAAACAGATTTGAAGTAGATCAAAGTAACATGTGATTTAGGATTGACTCAATGATGGTCGACACAATAGAAGGCTTAAGGACTACAGAAATGGCCGACGCAATAGAAGGATTTTCAGGTTGAACTTCTCTTTGAACATATTGTGACACAACAACTGTCTTGGAAACACTGACTCAACAACATGAATCACAAACCAATTTGTAATATTATAAAGGAGTATGATCAGGAGACAAGCAGATTTTCCAACCTAGACACAAAGTGAGTGAAAGGGTGTCATGTTAAAAACTGACTCTTCCATAGAATACAGGTTTAGATACATTTCTTTCCCAATTTTTTCCCCAGCATTTCTGGTGAGTTCCTCTTTATTTTTACACAAGCTTGAGGAGGATAACATATGCTTGAACTATAAGCTCATCCTTCAGATGAGTCCCTCGGAGTATGTTTAATGAACCCTAGGAAGGAGTGGTTCAGTCCCATATGGGCCTTTCGATGTTTATTTTATGAGTCCTAAGAAAGAAAACTCAGGGGTTTTTCATGTTTAGAGAGTCTGAAAAAAACTTAAAGAAAACTCCAAAATGTTCTTTTTCGTAAAGCGGTGTGATGAGACCGAAAAAAATATAAACTACCTCTCAACAGATGTGTTTTCTAATATTTTAACGAGCGTGAAAAGAAAAAGATCACTCGACAATATTTTCATGTTTAGAGAGTCTGAAAAGATCTTAAAGGGAACTCCATGGGGTTCCTTTTTCATATAACCTTTACAAGTCTAAAAAAGTGATAAAATTTTACTCGATTACATTCTTAGGTATTTACGAGCATGAAAAAGAACAAAGACTTAGCTCAGGATTGTTTTCATTTTTATGCAAGCACAAAACAAAACAAAACTATGCTTGGGATAGATTTTATTTTTACGCAAGATTAAAACTAGAAAAAACTATGCTTGGACCTGGTTTCATTTTTACACAAGGTTGAACTAGAGGAAACTATGCTTGAGGCAGGTGGTTTCAGTTTTACACAAGTTGGAACCATAGTAAAAACTATGCTTGTGACTTCCCAATGCATGGTTCATAAATTCACGTGGTTGGTACTTAGCCCCATGCTTGGACCTTGTTTCATTTTTACACAATCTTGAATCAGAGGAAACTATGCTTGAGGTAGGTGGTTTCATTTTTACACAAGCTTGAACCAAAGTAAAAACTATGCTTGGACTTCCCAACACATAACACAGGGATGGTTGGTCCTTAGCCCCCATCTTAAGAAACTAGTGCCTTAACTTCAACATGAAGTCTAGAGGTTGTAAACATTGCCCCCTAAGATTCAATTCATCCAATAGCACAGGAAGAGGAAAGGAAACTTCAAATACTATACATAACGAAGTAATTGACTTAATCGAAGAAGGGGAAAATCTATTTCATTTTTTAACGAGCTTGACACAGAAATAAGAACTATGCTCGTAACCTCTGTTTCATTTTTTAACAAGGTTTCCACAGAGACGAAAAAACCATCATTGTAACCTCTGTTTCATTTTTTAAAGAGGTTTCCACAGTGACACAAAACTATCCTCACATATGGTTTCATTTTTTAATGAGATTGAAATCATAAAACCATTCTTAAAGACTCTTCTTGATCATGTCTTCCAAGACGACAATGCTCCGGAAGGACACCATGTCAAGGGAAAAAACTTGGTCATGGATTCCAAGAGATATTCACTCGATGGAATAAGCACACTCTGGAAGGAACACATGTCGAGGGTCACGAGAGGGGTAAGGATATCGAGCTCCAATAGCCCTACGAAAGAGATGACCATGTCAACTACCGGATCCAAGTCATAAGATATTGATCTTACAGTGAGAGGCTCATCTGCATTGACAACTGAAGGCATGGGAGACAATGCCACATAACTGACCTATGGCGGGAGAGATACCGTCAACATATATGAACCATTTAGGGAGGTCATTGAGTCAGGAAAAATGAATGAAAGTTGATAAATAGTCACAATTCTTCCATCATGAGGGAAATATATCACACAAAAAAGAGTGGACACAATAGCTTTCATGGCATAGACATAATCTCTCACAAGGATTAAATCTAAATCCAAGGGGTCTTGGACTACCATGATGTCAATAACGATAGTTTTCCCTCCCAAAGTTATAGGAAATTGAAGAAGGACTCCTAAAGGGTGACTAGTTCTTCTGTTAAAATCTAACAGATTCTACGTAACCAACACAAGCTGAGGATAACCCAAAGCTTTCCAAGCAATAGAGTAACAGATGAACCTTCGTCTATCATCATATGAGGAATGTCCCGACCACAAACCTATACTGTAATCTTGAAAGTAATGTGAGAGGGAAGACGAGGTCCAGTTAGCACACCCCAATAAAAAAGGATGGCCTCATTACTTGGAGGGGGTTCCATGGGAGAAGAAGGAATTCCCCCAAGCATGGTAGATTATGTATCAACGAGAATAACATGGGAAATGTCGGGTTTAATATCTAGCGAGAGAGTAGGATCGACCGATGACGAGATCAGATCAACCACTTGAGTTGCATTCTCCAAGGGGAGGATGGGGTCGATGGTTGGAAATGGATCAACCACTTAGGTTTCACTCTCTAACAAGAGAGTGGGATCGATTGAGGATGGGACCAGATCGACCACTTTGTCAACTTGTGCAACTACATTATCAACTAGACTGACCGACAAAAGGACCATATTGATCATTCCATAAACTATAGGTGGATTGAGAGTAAGCTTGCGATAAGAAGCTGGAAGTTGAGGTTGGGAAACAATCATGTCTTCTAGTAATTTTGAGTCTTTGTCTATATGAGGGAAAAGGTGAATTTGATGACTCCCTCTGCATAATATACATGAGAACTTGACTCTACCTTTGTTCTTCCCAACGATATCCTGACTAATTGATGGGAGGTCATCAACATGTTGTTCAGAGGCTAATGACATGGGTCGGTGAGGGTGTGTAGACCATGCTTCTATAACCTTGGATAGACCGGGGAAATCCTTAAGAATATGGCTACCCTTACAAATTTTGCAAGGGTACTTGGGCTTACGAGTTGTTTGGGTGATCTTGGCATCATCAACACTCCCAGCACGATTATCAGTAACTAGTTGTTTTCCAACATTTTTAGCAGTGGTTGGAAGCTTGGACCCTTGTTTATTTTTCTTCTTTTTATTATTCCTTTTCTTCTTCTTCTTATCCACTGGGTTACTATATTCATAGCTTTCACTCGACTAAGATCATGAAATAGAAGAATACCTTGCAATTGAAGAAGGTGAAGAAGATATTATTGGTGAAGAAGGTGAGGGATCAACATGAGGTTGATGTTCTTGGGGGGAAGTGCTTAGAACCGAATCACTTGCTTCATTTGGGATTACCTGCGTGGAAAAAAAACATACTGGTAATCCAATTGTGAGACCTGGAAGGCTCAAAGTAACATTATAAGGAGTACCAACATTTTCGTAAGAAGGAAAAACAAAAGGTTCCCTTGGCAAAGGGGTTCCTACATTGGTTGTTCCAGGAACTGACGCCATTAAACATAGCTCCAACCTAGAGTATTCTAGGGAAAATAAACAACACACACTAAAAATCTATGAAACAAGCAAATAAACAAAACCTTCTCACAATGAATGCACTAGTTGCTGATGAAATCCAACGTCGTGAGAATAATGTAAGAAAGGGATGGGATAGAGAGGGTGGAAAAGTTACATTGACGACCTACATAACAAACTTACACCCCGGTGCAAGCTCCAACACATAATCATGGGTATACCCTCCAAGGAGCCTGAGTGATTTTGGCCAACATCGATTCCAGGTATCGTGAAGACTTGCCCCTCCATAGTCACCTCATGTAAAAGACTCTAAATAGATAGACCACTAAGGTTACCAATTATGACAATGATGCCTGGGGAAACAGTTGACAGTCTGATCCATGTGCAAAGGAAGGGTATCTAAGCCTAAAATCAACTCATGAAGGTCCCCATGGGATTTTCTTCTTAAGTGACCCCCAATAATACGTGCAATCTCTACACTAAGACCAAAAAAGTAGGGTGAGCAACTCTGTCGGTCCTAATGTGACCTTGTGATTGACCCTTGTGTTAGAAGGGCTTCCCAGGACAAAATGTAGCAATAGGATTTGATCTCTCTCTATCAGAAGATACTATTTTTATTTACATCTTTGGAAATGTATATTTCACACGTATTCCAAATCCCTACAACTAATCTAATGTAGGTTTGCTACCAGAAAACATAAAAATGTCTAATCAATTTTTATAAGAACTTTATTTTAAGGTTTTTGTTTTCTCAAGAGGAAACATGGTGTGGAGTAAATGATGTTTTGACCGACTCTAAACAATGGAAAGAAATGAGAATGCAAATATTTTACTTCGATGAAAGCTATATTACGAGAAGGATAAAATGTTTATCATTCCCATATGCACAATGTCCCAAACTTTTATTAAACTCATCAATATCAAGATATTCAAGAAATGAGCCAAAGAGACTGTACACCAATACATGATTCTTGGACATGAGGGGGGAAATTTTTAAAAATTCAAGACCAAAAAATGTCAAAAACCATGCAACTTCGCTACTTCAAATGCAAGGATGCCCCCAATCTAATACAAAACAAGAAATTATTTTTTTTTGTTTTCAAACAAGTTAAAAAAAAAAAAATATGGCTAAAAACATATTCAAAGCTATCAAGAAGACTGTAATCAGACCCAACAATTCACCCCAAAACTATATCTAATATTTGGGCGGGAAAAACTGTCAAAAATCATTTTTTTTCACAATCGTCGCAGGTTATAGACTAACACAGCGCAATGATCCTTGATCATCACGGGCTAGAAAACAAGTACAGTGTGATGACACCACACTGTGTCAAAAGGTAGGGTGTGTCTATCCTAGATCATCGCAATGTCTCTCAAAGTAGGGTACGAAGATCAAAGGAAAAATGGAAAAAATAAAAAGAAAGAAAGTTTTTCGAGTGAAATAAACAGTTGGTGAGTCAGATCGGATTTCCCAGTGACTCAGAAAACAGAACCCAGGCAATCAAAGAAATAAAACAATAAAAACTAGGAAAAAAATTTGTTCCCCAGTATGGTCGCCAATTTTTTTATCGGACTAATCGGTAAGTGCAGACACAAATAGATCTCGCTAGTTTCACTCGAAACTAGAACAAAACAAGACATAATATAAAACTTTACCTAGGCTATAATTATCAAGCATACTAACTAACAAGAGATAAATGACATACATTTTAAATGTCATTTTTCCTCACTAGTGTTAACCTCGCTCTGTTCCAAGGCATATGGGATGTTGAACCTGTAAAAAGACACAAGCCAATGAAGTGAAAGCAACAACGTATACTCAACAAAACCTATGTATGTGATTAAGGATGCATACAATAAATTAAGACCAATTTTATGGGAAATAAATATATCACTGTATTAAAGATATGAAAAGGAGAATACAACCAATTCCTTGATGTTGTAAGGTCCCTTCCAACAATTCCCTGCTTCCCACACACTTCTGCTCCACGAATTCTGAGATCAACAATATATCTTGACAAAGCAATGCCCAAAGATACAATTATTACTCATACTCACACCAAAAGCTAGCCAACTAACGTTTCCCATGAGAACTCTTCTCCTTTTATAAGATGAAAAGGATAGGGTGAGGAGGTTAGGATGATCCCATGAGATCAGGGATGCGACTCATATCCAAAACGATCAGAGGCCACCTCACCCTTAAAACTTCTATTCTAGAACTTTCAATAAATTCCTCTTTTTCCTTCTTACGAAAATCACCGCACCCTTAACACTGAACAAACTGCAATGGCGTTGCGGGCCACTGTGGTGCAACCTGCGATGATCCTAGATCGTCACACCCTTAACACTAAGCAAGGTGCGATGATCCCTTTTTATAAGTTTTTTGACAAAGGAAAAGTATAATTTCATCTCTCTGGAAAAAGTATCTTCATTCTTCTTCAGGGATTAAGGCAATCGATCTTTCTAAAGACAAATGATAGGTTTACATCATTAACGGTCATAAGTGTGACAAAAAAAATGTGTAACACTCGTGTTCATTTTTTATTTAGCACATCTTTCTGTATTTCTTTATAATTGTGACTTCTACACTTCTAGGGTTGTCTGAGGCCTCACACATTCTCTAGGTGGATACGGGTGGCCTCTCACCTAATCCAACTAGATTATTTTGTATGTTTTCATGTAAGCACATCTTGTTGTACTTCCAGGGTTGTTTTGGGCCCCTATTTGTTTTTTTACTCACCACAGTTAGACTGTAGACGAAGTCAAATTATGATGGAGGAATGTGTATTTCTCTTAAATACCTTTCCAACGGGCTATCATGTGCCTAAAACAAAGGTCATATGCAAACGTTACAGCCCTAGGAATTTGAGGTACCAAAATACACCAACTTACCTATAGGGCCCACATAACTTTTGGTGCTTCACCTTCTAGGGTTAGGTTTTTGGATGTCTAGGGTTTTGGAATTCATTTGTAATATCAAAAAGGCCTATGGATCCTCATTGTAATCCATTTTCGGGTCAGAAGGATATGCGTAGAAACCACATCTCTTCTCAGAGATAGCTACCACCATTCGAGCAAGTTTCAGTTCTGCATTTTTACAGTTTGAACCTATTTCATTATTTAATCAAAGATATTCTTCACTGGATATTTGTGTTATTCTTCCTATCTCTCTATTTATGGTATTCAGTATGTTAATCAGTTCATTCCACTCCCAAATCCATATCATCCATTTACTTGATCATGGATAGAATAAACAAGATTCGAATGCAATGATAATAAGATTAGTTTTTTCTACAAACCATATTTGGAATCTATTTCTAAACAATGCAATCTAAAATGTTCATAAAATTATCAAGTGTTATGGACTTCTATTTTTATTTTCTCTCTTCTCAGAATTCCAGTTTTATATAGTGCACGATAAAAGAGAAATACCTTTTCTCCTAGAAAATCCTTTGGATGATTTTAAGGATAGAAATTTATATTAAAAAGTAGAAACCTTGGCTAATCTTACTAGTCCTTAATACGTAAAATGTAAAATGTTTGGCGATGGTTTGGTAAAAATATTCAAATTTCTAAGGATTTTATATAGTTTCTATAAAATTTTGGTGATTTTTAAGGTAAAATAATTTTATTTATGGAATTTGGATGAATCATTTATTGGAAGATTGGTTGTTGCCATTGATGTCAACCCTAGTCATGGGTTTTGGACCACAAGATTGATGAAGGTATTTGGACATGAAGAAAAATGCACATGTAGATACAAGACCCACGGATGGATAGTATACATCATGTTGTTTCTGGTGGTATGTGGCACTTCACGTGGATCCTCATCGTTGAGGAGAAATGAATTTTTGAATATGATAAAGTGAATTGAAGAAGGAAGTACATGTAGGCCCTGAAGATAATTAAAGAAAAGAATTACAAAATAAGAAATTGTCAGGTCGGCCCTAATGTTAAAAGGAAATTACATAAATGGTATAAATAAATATCATTATACATTCATTTGATACACAAGTCTAATTTTAGAGGAAATCAGAAGTAAAGAAAGACGGATTTCAAGGGAGGATGAAGTCTTTTGGTAATGTGTTCTAACGTATTGAACAAGGTCTACCATTCTCTCTATATCTTCTTTTTGGGGACGATTCAAGGAGTAAAACTTGTAGGAGTTTCAGAGAATACATTGAGTAATAGTATCTATAAGATCACAGTACTCCAAGAATTGAAGAATTTAAGAAATTGAAGAAGTCTCGGGAAGCATTGTCAGGTTCTATGTGATGATTGGTTGATGGCTGTTGGTCACTATAATTGCTTAATTAATTTTAAACAACTAAGTGAAACATAAATTATCAACCCAGGGAAGTCTTTTGTTTCAAAGATAACTGCGCACTATATATGCTCAATTCCAAAAGCAGCTTAGT
>SNQJ01S0124318.1:9896-26731 GCA_010110895.2 Picea sitchensis | reverse complement strand
ATTGGAGGAAAGAGGGGGATGGACGACACATGTGAGAAGGAGAATATTTAGAATATTTTTATTAAAACTTAATTTAAAAGTGATTTAGGGAAAGTGTGAGGTTTGGACAACTCTATAAAAGAAAGGGAAGATGGGGAAGAAGGGGATGGGTTGTTAGCGTAACATTATGCTGTCGGATTTGCGACTTGACTGATTACTTGTGGGGAGTTGGGATTTCCCAGCTCGGATAGAAGTGGTAGCACGACCTTGCGAGGTGAGCTGGGAGCTAGACGTACCATCTGGATAGTGTGTGGCCCCTTTGCAGCTCGGGGGGATAAGGGGGAAGTAGAGTACCCCTAGAGATTGGCTGGGAGGTACCGATGTAGTCTCGACGGTTGGCAAGCGGGAGCGGCACGGAGCACGGGACATCATTCGAATTGGGTGACAAGGCAACGATATGATTTCTAACATCATTCGACGTGGGCGACAACGCAATGGCATGATTTCTAATTTTAGTGGCATAGAATGCATTGTGACTTATGCTGGGATCGGAATAATGATTGCAAATGGATTGAATGGTTGATTTTAATTATTTACTCAGAATTTATAATTGTAAATGTTGTAACTGCTGCTTTTATGTAAATATCTCATGGACAGGGTATTATTGAGGAAAATCATGTACAAGTTTATATTTCATATGTTTCTTTTGAATGAATTACCACTGATAATCTATTGAAGGGATTCTTGATATAATATGGGTAAATGACCATGTTTCTATATAATATCAGAGTCAAATGCAATGCTTCCATTAGTAAGTAAATATGGTTGTTACCTTAGTTCTTGAGGATTGACAGTATTGATGAATCAGCTTCTGCGCTAACAGAGTATAACTCTGGTTATTGGACGCTTAACTATCTGATATACATATGTATAGGAATCGTGACACAATTTAATTATTTAAATATTATCTAAATTCCCCTGGAGTGAGAGTTTGAGTTGATCCGTTGATGGAGTATAACCCCAAGTAATGAACGCTTTAAACTATTTTAAATTTTACCTCTACATCTCATAAATTACCTAGTATTATTTCCAGGGTTTTAAAAAAAATTTCCATTCATGTGTTAAATGAATAATGTCGTATTGTCCCTTCGTCTTGATGAGTTTTATCTCTGGTGACAGATCGTGGGAAGGGCTTTCCGTTAAATTTTTGTGATTACCGTCAGCGAGGAATCGACAAGTCTCATCTCAGATGATGACTAGTGGGGACTTGCTTATCGTTTTGTTATTATAAATTGTTAAACACATCCTGACGATGAGCACCTGATCGTAACTTCTCAGTGTTGTAAGGATCCTATCCGAGTAATGGTTTAATTCTGCCCCAGTTTTGTGAGGAGGGAGATCAGAGTGAATAGTCTGGTCAGTTTAGAGGAGTCTCTTACTTTTGGAGAGAATGCTAACGAGGATATTATGTTGCTGTCCTTGATTAGGCGTTAAACCCCCACCGAACTCTTACACGTTGCTTTGTGCTGTGTTCACGTGTCTTTACCTTCAGCCTTGTCAAGGGGTGCCTATGTTGCCTGTAGATCTTGTCTAATTCCTCATGGCAGGCTTGCGCCCCTTTCTACCAAAACTTCCTTCCCTTTTTACCAGCACCGAGAATGGGGTCGCAAGACGACCGTGAGTGGAGGTGTCGGCCAGTTTACTAAATAAATTCAGTGAGCGGCGGGAATCCTTCCAATCCAGACACAATTTTCTATTATGAGACCACGTGTTTTGGCTTTTCAGAAATAGCTGTCAGCATGGCAGCATTTCGGATGTGTGGGTAATGATGGAACACCTCGACTATTTTTAAATTTGTGTGATTAACCTTCTGAAAGTTGTTGTGGCTCTATCCCCCACATGATTTCACCTAACGATCATGGTCGAATCTACAATTTATGTTTTTTAACATTTATGAATTCAACTAGACTACCGCATTGTTCACTGTAATTTTTTTTTCTGAGTGAAATTGTTTCTCTTGAAATATTTAAGGCGTCTAAGGGCATCCATGTCTGATTGTGTGTGGGTAAACTTTTAACAGTCATAGCGATGTTCCTCCTCAGTCTGCGCAAGTTTTTCAGCCCCTTCTCAACAGATGGCCAGGATAATTGATTATGGCGTCCCCCAACCATTCYAGACTTTAGTAAACCTGCCACGAACATCTCATTACCTTTGAAATCAGACTTGGATAGTAAACGATACATAAAACAACATTAGAAGGTTCTGATAACTCGAATCCTTTGTAAATCTTTATCATTTCAGTCAGGTTCCTTTTATAATGAAATCGATTCCAGCATAGTATAAAGAAATCAGACATTCCTAAATCTCATTAGTAATTCTATAAAAATAAGTACTGTGATCTTTCATCATTGTAAAAGAAGAAACTTTATATTATTTATAATCACTATGTTACAAGAATACGACGCCACATTAATAACTTATTCAAGTTACAACCTCAATTGTTATTACTGTTTACATTAACCTTTAGGTACTGAATGATAATGTTGATGCTAATTATTCGGGTAATGCCAACTTGCAATGCTATTTTTGTTCAATGTTAAAGTTAATGAAATGTGAGGTTTAAAGTCAATACTATTGTTTAGGGTGAGGTTGAATTCTATTATTTTGTTCCATGGAAAATTTAATGTAATGGTTATAGATCACATATCAGGTTCAAGGTGGTCGTTCTTATGCTTAGTTATGGTGATATAAAGTGTGAGGTGGTAATTAATGTATGGTGATGTAAAATAGTAATATGGTGTGTTACTCATAGACAGCTCATTAGTTTTGGGCTTTCCTACACATGCGGTCTCATGCATGGTACACATGGCTTTGCAAAGTTTGAACCAATAATGTCACAATGAGTGCCTTAACAATGCACTTTATCGTTAACTGATCTACACCTCTAGGACAAATCTAAAAGTGTTATTACTTGATAATTTATTGAATAATATTTTTTTTTAATAATTCACATTAAGAAAATAATTTAATTGGAAAAAAACAACCATAAACAAATTCTTTTTTTATTTATTTATTTTTATTTATTTATTTTTATTTTTATTTTTAAATTTCAAATCACAATTTTTGAATCAATTTTTTTTTTAAAAGAATTAAAAAGAGTAAAATCTAAATATTTTTTGAAAAAAAATGTTAAAAAATACCCTTAAATAATAAATTTAAAACAAAACAAAAAACTGAAAAAACAATGTTTTTTAATAAAAAATAATAAAACAACATAAAATAAAAATAAAACCAAAAAATGAAATGAAAAAAAAAACGAAATCACAATTAAAAAAAAATTAAAAATACAAATATGAAAAAAAAACATTAAAATACTGAACTTAACTATATTAAAAATATAATAAATATAAGAAAAAAAGAATAGAATTTAAAAAAAAAAAGAATACATTATTGAAATTACAAACAAAAAAACACAAACAAACAAACTTAAATTTAAATTATAAAAATATCAAAATTTAACATTATTAAAATTTAAAAAAAAAAAGAAAAACAATTATAAAGAAACCTAATTTTGAAATAATGGGTGGGGAGGGGGCAATGTCAGGCATCACCCCCCCTCCTCCTTGTCCACGAATTGCATGCAATTTGGCCACGGATTGCATGCAATTCATAACCATGGGGAGGGGTGATGTAGAGCATCTCCCCCACACATCTTTTCAAAATTAGATTTTTATTATTATTATTTAAATTTAAGTTATTTTTAAATTTTTAAATTTTAATAATGTTTTAATTTTTAGTGTATTTATTTTTTTAATTTTATTGTTAGTTTTTTATTTTTACTAAATTAAAAATATAGTTTAATTTTGTGTTTTTAGCTATGTTGCACAAGTTTCCGGAACGTGGAAACCTTAGGAATGTGGATACAAGTGTCTGGAACAATCTTAATTCAGGATAAAGTTGTTCGTATTGCAACTACAATATCGAAATTACTAATTTAATTTGTACTAACAATTTTATGAATATATTTAACACAATATTGAAACTTTAATATCCATAAATATTCTATTAGAAAATGAAACTTTAATATCCATAAATATTCTATTAGAAAATGAGAAACAAAATTGAAAATACATATATAAAATATCAACATCTTTTTAAAATTAAACTTTACATATATAAAATTCAAACATCTTTGTAAATTTGAAGCATTATTCTTGAAAAAGCTAAATAGTACTACTCTTGTAATATGAAAATACAATAAAACTCAATGATATGGTTGGTTGTTAGAAACAACATAATGCTTTCCATGGATAAGGTATTGATTTATTTGACTTTTGTGTTTAGTCTCCACTTGAAGGAAAACATGCATGCATTAAATAATTTTCATATCCACAACTATAAAGTGAGTATTTTTAAGTTTTTTTACTTAAATAATTTTTAAAATAATATTTAGTGTAGTTTAGTCTTTGTTTTATATTGATATTTTAAATAAATATAATGAAAATATTTGTAATAAATTATGTATACAGTTTGAGTGGGCCTAATGGTTAAGAACATGGGTTTCCTCTTAGGAGGTCACAAGTTCAAATCTAGAGGGGGGTAGGGTTTGTATACCTCTGTAGACTTTATGAACTTCGAGAATGAGTTTCAGAGATGCTGGAAATGTGGGGAGCGGTTCTAGTGCAACTATGATTTTTTTAATTTTTTTGCAAAAAAATCGGTGGTTTCACCTTTTTTTTTTTTTTTCATTTTTAGTGTTTTAAATTCAGTTTTTTAAGGATTATATATATTACTTCTTTTTAATTATTTTATTCAAAAATTGCAACGTGCATTTTTTTTAACAATTTTTTCTTTAAAAACAAATTGGTGAGATCATTTTTCTTCCAAATTTATAATTATTTTCTTAATGTAAATTATTTAAAAAATAAAATAAATAAATCATCGGTAGATTTAGGAGTCGATTTTTCAGTGTTTCGATTATTTTATTCAAAAATTGTGACGTGAAAAATTTGTTTAGTGTTTTTTTCTTCCAATTTAATTATTTTCTTAATGTAAATTATTTAAAAAATAAAACAAATATATAAATAAATCATCAGTAAATGACACTTTTAAAAAAATAAAACAAATATATAAATAAATCATCAGTAAATGACACTTTTAGATTTAAGAGTCGATTTTCAGTGTTTTATTTGCAGTGGTGTTAATGGTCATGGCCACAATTTCAATTAGGTTATAGTTTTAACTCAAAAAAAAAGTGGTGTTACTAATAACATCACTTTTTTATTCGAGGATCAATTTCATGGTTCTTTCTGCAACGTCAAGGCCTTAATTTTAAACAAGTCATAATTTTAACCACCTCCAAAAAAGTGGTGCTACCGGCAACAACACTTTTTGAAACATGGGTAAAAATAGTCACTAAATGTGACCTCTAAAAAAGTCAGAACTTTGGAGAGTTCTCATTAAGTTGGTAACTTTTTTTTTCCAAATGCATCACATTCGAATATGAATGTTTTACCAAAATCAAGTGTTGTCAATATTGGTCTAGAAGACATGTCATATTTTAAGATTGAGAATGCCAAGGTACCCTCTTCATTCCATACAAATGTGAGTGGGTCTGCAATGCATGCATAATTCTTAACAAATTTATGATAATGTTATGTAACACCTAAAATCTTCTAAGACTATTGATTCTATTAGAAATATGTCATTTCGTAATATCTTGGATATTTTAAGGGTCCAACTTAACCCCTTCCCTTGAAACAATATAACCAAAATAGTCTACTTTTTGTTTCCCAAAAGAACATTTGGATTTTTTACATACAATTGATTTTTCTCAAGTATTTATAGGACATTATCCACATGTTTAATGTGGTCTTCCCATGATTTGATATAGATAATTATATCATCAAAGAAAACCAGCACAAACTTTCTAAGTTGGGGCCGAAAATTTTTGTTCATAAGGATTTGAAAAGTAGAATCAGAATTATTCAACCCAAAAGGCATGACCAAGAACTTGTAGTTCGCATCATGATTTCTAAAAGTTGTTTTGGGAATTTCTTCTTTTCTTAATCTGATCTAGTGGTATCTTGATTTAAGATCTAGCTTTGTAAAATAAGCTACTCCATGAATCTGTAACGACCTTGATCGTTACGACTGCAAGCGAATAAAAGAGTGCAACTTTTTTTTTTTAAACGGGACGACCAATGATGACAATTAAACAACACAACTGGACAATGAACACCACACAAATAAGGAAATAGACCACAACGACTCAACGCACTAGCACAATGATCGGCTGGGCGAAACATGCGTAAATAAAAAGATAGAAATGACTACTCGCCTGACACAACATGATTACGCCTACAAGCTAATAGACAACACCTACCATCCTGACACAATGGCCTCGATGGATAGTAACTAGAACCTCTATGGTGCGCAAACCATAACTCCTTAAGGCATTACAACCAAGCGCCAACTTCAATTACAATGAACGAACGCCCACATCAGGAAGCACAGACATCGACCAGATTATCATTTGCATATATCATCAGGGCATGTAGTGATCCCCTCATCATGAATCGTGCCTCACCAGGTGATAATCATGAAAATAAAATAGGTGCAACCTAACCTATCTGGACCACAGACTCAAGACAAATATTACGCACTGGGAGACCGAAATAACTGACAAGAAGAAGATTCTCACACACGCAAGAAACAAGTCAACAGGGCGCAAGATGAAATCACTTGATTTAAAAGGGGCGAATGACCAGAAGAGACTATGAACAACCTCCCCTTTCGGCTCGACCTATGGTGCAAGACATATAATCGCCAAGGTAATTGTTATTCATTATTAGTTTCAATTCATAAAACTACTAGTCCCTCTACCAAGAAGCTTGTGCAAGATAATCAACTATTACTCCAATGACCAAAATGCTTAACCATCCTAAAATTCAACATTTATATCCATGCCTAACAAATGATAATCCCATAAGTTTTTATAAAAATCAAATAAATTTTTAAAACTTTTATAACATTTACTATTAACAAAATTTATTGTTTCTTGTGGGGAAAAACTACTTTTCCTTTCCTCGAAGTTCACTTCACCTTGAAGGAGATGTTATTTAATGTACCTAATTAAACATGCTAGATAAAGTAGTTAAGTATGTGGTTAAATATCGATTAAGGGTTCTATTTGAAGAAGGTAAAACTGAAGTCTGTTCACC
This sequence comes from Picea sitchensis, assembly GCA_010110895.2. NCBI lineage: Eukaryota > Viridiplantae > Streptophyta > Pinopsida > Pinales > Pinaceae > Picea > Picea sitchensis. Next base: position 19,529 of record SNQJ01S0124318.1, on the reverse strand, counting down.
CTTGATAAAGCATTAATAATTCAAAAGCTAACCATCGAAACAAAGAAACCATAACCCCACATTCTTGTTGTAGAATGATTACCTTCTCCAATGCACACGTCACTCAAACCTAGTATTATTCCTAAGAACACAAAATGATCAGAAGGAGGTGTTCTGAATTCTGTGGACAATTTGTGTAAACTACAACAATTGATATGCGGCTTCAAAATTCGAATTAAGACGTGATTTAAGAGACCCAGGTCTTGGGTTGATTGTCTCTCAGAATTTACAAATCTAGAAAAGGGTTGATGCATTTAAATTGTAATTCAAATTTATATTTAGTGTGATTTCGAACTGAAACTTGATGGTTTTTTTTTTTTTAACTATGTCTAAACAAAGGCTAAATAACAAAGGATTTGCTTCCCAAGAAACATTAAGTGACTGCTATTGAATTTCATGGCACACTGTCTAAATTTGTGATAGAGGCGCCATAAAAGGTATTTAAATCATTGTCAGAAGGAGACAGGATCGTTGGCAACCACGATTATCTAACCAATAGAGTGGAGCAGTCTGTAAAGGTATGTGATCACTGTCAAAACAAATACTGATCACATTATTACTTCCAACGGAAACAGAGCCTAGCCATGGCATAGTTGTCTGGTGTTAGTTACAATAGATAGTTGTAGAGTAAGGGCATGATAAGGTTGTATGTCCACCCTCTGAAGTCACGAACTATAAAATATATACAATCGTTGACCCAACAATATATGAAACCGAATCTACGTTGTTCATGAAATTGTTGTCAAAATTTTCTGTCCAAGGAATCCCTATTTCCAGGTCAGCACAGTTCACATAACAAGAAAATTGTGACCATAACTATTCATATTTGTTTAGATTATAATGCTGCCAATCATGTATATTATATAGCAGAACTAAAATGACAATGTTGTCTAATATTAGTTGTCAACGGTGATATCTCTGTACAATTATCAATTCCCTACAAAATTAAACCATTTTCCATAAAATTAAAGACATCAGTCTATGATAATTGCAGTCTATAATATTAAAAACGCTACTATTACACATTGATATTCTTCATTGTCATGTATGATAGTAAAACACGACCATTACACATAAAAAAAAATGTAGGGAGTAATAGTTGTTCACCATGAGAAATAAATAAGGTACGTAGAGGTAATGCCAGGAATTCGCAGAGATAAATTAATCGAAAACCTGGGTGGAGATAAAAACATAAAGATGAAATTCGTGGTTTAATATTGAGCAGGTGGAGTGGCCAATAAAAAATGCAGGTAAAATATTAGTGGTTGAGTAAAACTCCTGTACAACAACAATGAAGGTCGCTTGGTAAAATTGGGAAAGGAAAGGGGTATGAACTCTTTCAATCAAACTCTCGTCCATGTAACATTGTTGGGGTAAAATGTCAGGAAATCGTAGGAATAACGCGCAAATATTAAAACACAACATATAATAAGCGGTTCGATGAGAGAAAAGATAAACAATCGCAGAGGTAATCAATCACAACAAGGCCCAAGACAATCATTCAACCAAGAACAATCAACAGGGGTAGAAAGTTGGGTAAACTATTCTTCGCTCATCATCCACGCACATAAAAGAAGGGCATTAGGATCTATAGGTCTATTAACACCGAAGTGATGATCATCAATTCGACTCATGGCCGACTGCTCAGGTGTGGACTGATGATCTAGGGATGAGAACGAAAGATAAATCACAATCTCTTCATAATAATCATTAAAACAGAAAAAACAATCATAGCAATCATGGATTGGTTTCCAAGGGAATCAATTCAATGCAGTGAGCATAAGGCTATGTTTAAATTAAGTTCTCGATTAAAAATGCTAGGTAAAACACTTTCTTTACACAATTAAAAGTGCAGAAATGAAAGCAAAAAAACAATATTTATCTACCATTCAAATAAACACAGGCATACCGTAGCCCAAGGTGATAGCTCTGAGTCATTGTCCCATGCATGCTCCATCCATATCCCGCTTTCTGATCGATGTGACTTCATCGATACCTCCCATCCAACGCTAGGGGTACTCTTCTTCCCCCTAAGCCCCCGAAGCCGCAAAGGGGTCACACACACTAAATCAAAGAACAAATAGCAACCAACTCACCTCGCAAGATCGAGCTACCGCTCGTTATCCGAGATGGGTATCCCAACTCCCACAAGATAAGTCAGTCAAGATAAAAATTCGGCAGCATAACGTTACACATGAAGAAGAGATCCATAGTCCTCTTCCTCCATCCTTTATATAGAGTTTCTAAGTGATTTCTTTCCCAAATTCCCATTTAATTTATTTTTCAATAATTTTATTCAGAAAAACCTCCCCCGTACACATGTCACCCATCCCCTTAGTTGCACCATAAATTAATTATATTAATTATTTAATTACTCCTTTTTCCCTCACCCACCTAAAATCATTCCTAGAATCACTCCTAGGTGTCCCCATATTCCCTTACACATTTTAATTATTTACGCCCTTACTAAATTCCTAGTTGAGTTCAATTTAGAAAGTTCTTAAAGGAAAGATTCCTTACTAAGTTAGTCATTCTCCTTTTTCCTTATGTTTCCCTTTTTCTTTATGTTTCCCCCCTTTTCCCTTAGTTTCCTTATTCCTTTTAAGTTTCCCTCTTTTTCCCTTTTTATCTAAAACTCAAATTAGCAAGTGTAGAAAATCACCTTTTTCCCCTTTTTCTTTTCAATTAATAAATTTTAATTAGCATATGTAACAAAACAATCACTTCCCCCTTTTTTTTGTTAAATTTAATCCCCCAAAGTAATCTGATTTTAATAAATTAATTGAATTTCTTACCCCCTTTTCGTCACATGTTTAATGATTATTATTATTATTATTATTATTATTTTGACTACAAGTATCACTTAGACCTAGATTTTATTTTCCTAGGTTGTGTGACATTGTTATTAGGAAAATTGTTTTTAAATCTTTCTTATCACATCATTCATTCTAAGGCCATATATTTTTATTCACTTATTAGTTAACAATGCAACATGCCCTTCAAGATGCACTAGGTGCTCCAAGGGTGCCACTCACCTCATTCTATTTTTCTTGTGCAACATGCCCTTCAGGACGCACTATGTTCTCCAAGGGTTCCACTCGCCTCTTTCCATTTTTCTTGCGCAACGTGCCCTTCAGGATGCACTACGTGCTCCAAGGGTGCCACTCTCCTCTTTCCATTGTTCTTGCGCGACGTGCCCTTCAAGATGCACTATGTGCTCCAAGGGTGCCACTCACCTCTTTCTGTTTTTCTTGTGCAACGTGCCCTTCAAGACACACTACGTGCTCCAAGGGTGCCACTCACCTCTTGACTAACTTAGTAGACATCAAAAACCCCTGGAGTCAATACTCCACCAGGTGATATTGTGGGAGACTAAGGGCCTCTAAGGAATAAGGCCCCTTCCTTATTGCATGCCCCTTAGAATCATCATGAGCGACTGTCGCAGTCTGCCCTCACGACATCATGGGTCTTCTCAAACTAGGTAATCGTTAACCTACATTTTGAGCCACGACGGGAGTGCTAATAGGATGTGGCAGGGTTGTTGTCCACACCTCTCCCTCAACATCTCTAATTCTCGTGCATGGCCCCTCTACTCCACATGTGAGTCTGGTCGGCAAGATATCGTCAGCCTGCATCATCAACGAATCATGTCAGAAATAAAATCAATCGGCATAACATCTAATCAGATGTGCATATGTCATATCAACAATAATCAAACCCAATAGTCCACCCCTTGACTCGATCTAGAGTCTAAGGGTTTTCATCAATGCCTTTGCATCCTTGAGGTCTAAAGTCCTGCACACTCAAGAGAACCCAGTCAATAGCACTTGTCTATGTAAACACACAAAATAACATATCCATAATGCCTCATAATCATAATCAAACGACCAATAATATAATAAGTTGGATCAATTGCAAGCAAGTGTCCTCAAAGAATAAGTTCTCTCAGTGTGTGCAAGAGAGAGATGTTATAGAATCTTATCTAATAACTCATCAATATTTGGAATAAGCAGTTTATACTTTATGGTGACTTTGTTTATATCTCTATAATAAGGACACATCCTCCAAGAATTATAATTTTTTTCACACCATAACTACTGGAGTTGAAAATGAACTCATGGTTGGTTGAATAATACCAGAATCTAGCATGTCTTGTACAATTTTCTCAATCTCCCCCTTTTGTTTATGAGGATATGTATAAGGCGTTTTATTAGGAGGAGTACTTCCAAGTATTAGTATAATTTGATTTTCATGATCCATAGATGGAGGCATCCCTTTAGGAATTTCTTCGAATACCCTATGGTGCTTTTCCAAGGAGCATTTTAATTCATTTAGAATGTTTTCATCTTCTTTCTTTACTTCCATAAAATAAAGTCTAACCATAAATCCCCTACTACCATTTTTTAGGATCTTTTCCATTGTATGAGAGATGATGACATGAGAAGGTGTAGAATTTAACCCTTTTATTTCATATTGAATTCCTTCCAAATAAAATCTCATGAATAATTCCTTATAATTTCTAGAAATTGTACATAAGGTTATCAACCATTGAATCCCAATAACAACATCTACACCTCCAATGGGAATGACATACATTTGTATTTCTAAGTTATATTCTCCCATACTAAGTTTAATGTTGTGGCATTTCCCTCCACAATCAATACTATGTACATTAGCAACCAATAATTGAAAATTAGTCACTGAATACACAAAAAAATTGAGCTTATCTACTAATATTTTAGCAATGAAGTTATGGGTACTCCCTGAGTCAATAAGCAATATGAACTTATTCTTCTTAAATTACCTTGCAATATTAAGGGTTTGAGGTGCTGACAAACCTTCGAATGCATGAACATATATTTCACACCTCTCACTATTGTTCATTATTTCTACATATTTTTCCTACTCTTTTAATTTCATAAGTTCTTCCTCATCCCTTTGTACAAATGCCTCCATTTCCTCTTAATCATTATTCTCCAAGGTGAACAATTTTTTTTCTTGATATTTATTCCCTTCTGACCATTTTTTATTGCAACCAAAGCATAGTCCTTTTTCTCTTCTTTCTTTAATTTCCTTCCATTATATTCGAGTAGGTTGAGGTAGGGTTTCCCTATGAGCCCCAAATCTATCACTTTTTTCCTGAATATGTTCTAGTGGTAGACTTATGTGTATCTCTATTGTTGGCTTGAATATGATGAGCAAATTGCATAACCTCCACAATATTTTCAGGATGTTTTAAGAAAATCTCATGCTTAATGTCTTCCTATAATCTACCCATGTAAATCCAATAGATTTTGATCCCTTGTTATATCCACCCTTGTGGCCAACACCTGAAATACTTAATTATAATCTTCAATATCACCTAAGTGCTTGATTCTTGTCAATTGGCTAAAATAGTCTTGTTCACAAAATTTTCCATATTGTGCTTTTAAATCTCTTGTAAATAAACACCAAGTATAATGATAAGAATGGGGATTCCTTTTGAGTACCCATTGATACCATTGATAGTTTTTTATCTCAAAGTACAAGGTTATTAAGGAAATATTTTTCTTATCATCCATAATATTATGAAATTCAAAGTATTGCTCTATTTGGTTCAAACTCTAGACGTCTTTTGATTTGAAATTTCATCCCTTCTGAGTCTAAACATTTGGTCTACAATACTCTAATATTTGTTCTCTTTAATTCCACAGGTCTGACCAAAATTTTACGTGCCAAGTAAAAGTTATGGTAATGTTTCCAAAATTAATTGATTCTCGGACCTTTCCCAACATACAACTTGTATGGAATTCCACTTGTCCAAAAAATTTGATATTCTTCTAAATTTTTTACCTAAAATATTATGGTCTTTCTTCTTTCCAAAGAAACTAGTGCCAATCAATTTGGACTTCCCAAATTTTAGATATCACACTTCTACCAATAACACTTATTTGAGACTAGTTTTAGGAATAATCAAACAACCCTACCTTCCACAAAATATATCTTGGAAAGTATAATGAAACATAATCTAAAATTTTGACAAAGCATACTTATATATATATATATTCCTGGGATACCGAAACTTTCATAGTCTGAAACGCTTCCGAAAAAAGTTCTAACAAAATTCTGAGATTACACATTTGAAATTGATTTCATGACTAGTCACAAACCCTAATTTCCACAAGATGTAACTCAGAAAGTATAATGAACCAATACCTTAACCTTTTTACTAGAAGTACCTAGATAAATATCCTCAATATCCTCAAAATTTCATGTCTAAGTCGTCCCAAAAAAATGTTATAGTGAAAATTCCAATATTTCTTGATTGAAGGAGAGAAACCCTAGGATCGTATGATTTGAAACCAAATGTTATGAACCAAACTCCAAGAAATATCCAATGAGTAATCCACTTCGAGGGATAAACCTCCTTTTAAAATATATTCAATGGACAAGACAAGATGCGATGCGTATACAAATGATTATCCTTTATTATAAATAGGAGATAAAGTGAGAATGTTGTAACAAATCACTAAGTGACCTAATCATAACTAATAAACTAATAATAAATGAGTGTTAGGGACTTAACATAAACCTTGTTGAAAAATTATATAGCAAAAATCCAAGATAACTTGTTTGAAATTAATTTCAGGACTAATTCACAAACCCAAACTTCCAAGAGATATATATTAGAAATTATAGTGAACCAGTGCCTAAATATTTAACCACATGTACCTCAATATGTATCCTCGGTGTCCTCAATTTGTTTCTATCTAAAGCATCCCATAAAAAAAGTATATCACAAGTTCCAATATGTATCAATTGAAGGAGTGAAAACCTATAATCATGTTCTCTAATAGAAATTGTCCTGAACCAGATACCAAAAATATTCAATGAATAATCCACTTCGAGGGGGAAACCTCATTTTACAATATATCACAATGTGTAAGAGAATATGAGATGATTCAAAAACTAGGTCTCCTTCGTGTGTGTGTGTGTGTAGGAGACTAATTGTACAATTACAATTAAAATTTCTAGCCAACAATACTAATATAACAATAGAAATGTACAACAACTCAATATCTAGGGATTTTCATGGGGATTTATGCTTAATGTGGGTCTTTATCTAAGGGATTAACATCCTTCCCTAAAGGTCATACAACATTCAATTATCTAATTTAGTTAAGGTTTATTTTGTAATATTTATAACCTTCTCATTTGCCAACACTTGTTTTATCGATATAGTTATTGTCCTTTTGATCACACTTGAGTGGCTCTTTTTTCCACATACCTCACATTTACTGACAAAAAATATGGGTTTGGTTGTCTAGATTATGAGACCTTATTTTTCCTCCATGTATTGATGTATAGGCCTTTGTGACTAAATGAATTATGAATGCTATACTTAATGACTATATAATTCCTTAATTAACAAGTGCTTAGCCAATGCTAAATTTATTTTCTATGTAAGTTCAATCCCATCACATATTATTATCCACCAAAGACCCAAATAGAATAAAAATATAAATATATGTAACTTCACACCTTCTGAATAAGAAATAAGAATACATGAGAAGCATATTTGAGGGGGGAACCTCCTTTTACAATATAACAAATGCACAAGATGAGATGTTCTATAGAAATAGTTATCCTTGGTACATATAGGAGACAAGGAGTACAAATACAATTAAAAGGTCAAGTTGACCATTAAAGGGCCTAGATGAACAATAAGGACGACACTAATATAACAATATAAATGTATAACGTATTCAACATCTAGGGATTAACATGACCCTTTCATTCAAACAAGTGTTGACCTCAACACTTAATTAGTTGTGGATGTTTTTGCATGAAGTACGCATCTTCCCATGTCGCCTCTTCTACTAGTAGGTTATTCCACTTGACGAGGTACTCGATAATCGATTGATTTTGTAGTTTCTTGATCCATGTTTCAATGAGTGTTTATGGTTCTAATATAATTTTCCCTTCTTCATTAATCTCTGGTAAAATAGTGTGAGCTGGGATATTTTCATCAATTACCTTCTTTAATCAAGAAACATGGAATATTGGATGTACATGTGAATATGGAGACAAATCCAATTTGTAATCCATACTTCCAATCCTCTACAACACATTATAGGGACCATAGTACTTGGGTGCCAATTTACTTTTTTTGCTTGAGGGACATCTATCTGCACAATTGTATCCTCATAAATACCCAATCCCTCACTTCAAATCCCCTTCACTATAGTGTTGATCTACTTGGTATTTAATATTGTTTTGTGTTATAGCCAAGTTGTCCTTCAAAATATAAAGAACCTATTCTTAGTGTTCTATGTGGTCCTCCATTTCTTGACCCTTCACTTTTCCTCTAAAGGGTAATGCCATGGATGAAGGATGATATCCATAAAGTGCTATAAATGGGGACATTTTTTATGAAGAATGGAAGGATGTGGTGTACCATCATTCTTATGAGGGAAACCACTTTATCCATTGCGTCCATTTATAATATGAAAATTAATGAAGATATCTTTCTAGAAATTTATTCACAATCTTAGTTTTTCCATTGGATTGAGCACGGTAAGAGGCATTGTGAGCCAATTAAGTACCCAAACAAGAAAATAATTTAGTACACAAATTACTAGTGAAATTGAATCTATATCCCTTGAAATAATATTAGGGATTCCATGTATCTTACAAATTATTTTCATGAATGTTATAGCTACTGTAATTTGTTTAAAAGGATGAGAAAGAGAACAAAAATAGGCATACTTTGTGAGTTGATCCACCTCTACTAGGATGGCATTCCTTCCTTTGAAATTTGGTAGGCATGTAATAAAATCCATTGAAACCTATTATGAATGCTAAATTGTTATGGCTAATGGTTGTAGAACACCCGAGGTATTCATTGTCTCTCCCTTATTCTGTTGGAAAACCAAACATTCAACCACAAAATTTTGAACATCGGTTTAAAGACCTTCCCGGAAAAAAAAAAATCCATCTTTATCATGTGGTAAGTTTTCAAGAACAATGAATGTCCACCTATAGGAGAATTGTGCAATTCCAAAAGGAAAATATGTTTGAGATGGGAATGCTTACACAAATATCGGTGATATTGATACCATAATGAATCATTCTTCCAAACACATTTATCTAATGCACTCAGGTCCTCTTATAGTTATTGAAATATCTTACGTACATTCTTAAATTTCTTCTTCCACCCAATCAAATTGCAAAATGGAAATAACTCAAACTAAGGCCTCTATGCCTTATTCTTTCCTTGAAATTTCATCTTCCACCACATTTTAATCTATCGTCAAGCTTTGAAATGTGGAAGGTGCATTATTAAGGAAAAGAACATCGCCAAAAACTGATGCAGGAGCATCGCTCCACCTCAGCACACACCAACTGGTTAACACGTTGGTGCACATTCAAGGAATGGAGACACGTCGCCCTCCCATTTTGCCTTTGAGATTTGAAATGTAATTAAGGCAATTAATGTTGTCAGGCTGGAAGAGACAAGTTTTTCCTTCAAATTAAAGATGAGGTCTCCATAAGTGGTAGACAGTAGGAGGGATCTCCATCTGATTCGGATCAGATTTCCACTCATTGTGATTT
>SNQJ01S0124317.1:0-27165 GCA_010110895.2 Picea sitchensis | reverse complement strand
CCGGATTTGCGCCATGCGTCCGAGAGAGATGGACGGTCCTGATGCCTCCTCGGGATATCGTGACTTGCGATGCTCCGTTGACACAGTGTGTCTGTCAAGTGGAAACACCGAATGCCGATAGTGGCCTCGATGTCCGCCACGTGTCCGGCCAAAATGGACGGCTGAGATCTTATCGGGATTTCGTGTATCGCGATTTCGGGAGTTGCGATGTCAAATTTCTTTGACAACTTGAAACCCCAAATGCTGAAATGCCGACGGTGCGTTGATCCACTGCCACCTATCCTCTAATATGGACGGCGTACAAGTCTTCTCTGGATATCGCGAGATCGTGTATCGGAGTTTTGGAGTGCAAGATTTTGCGTGTCCACCTCGCGATTACCGATGTTGCGATGAAAGAAGATCGACGACTCACGATCTTTCTCGATCAACGATCCAGAATGACTCGTGATTTCGTGATTCGCGATTTCTCACGACAGTCTGCAGACCTTTACACCTGTGAGTCACGAAACATCGAGATCTCGCCACGTGTCTCTCGATCGGATGGTCAATATGACATCGGGATTTCTCAAGTGAAAAAACCTCCTGTGTGCTCCACACGACTAATCGTCGTGCAACTTCTTGCTGATCTAACGGCTGTCGGTCCTTTGTTCAATATCTGACGGCTGAAATGCTTTCACCTTTTCCGCGCTCTCCTCGTCCCTTCTAGTCTGGTTTCCCGCCTTGGAACCGTTCGCAGGACGAATTTCACGGCTTCAATGGCTGTTCTTTGCGTCTGAGATGCGTTCTTTACACCTGTGGAAGAAAGATTCGTGAATATTTCAATGATTTGAGAGAATTTCACGATTTCTTCGTGATCTGCTACAATCTTTGACAGATTTAAACTATTTTAAAAAAAAAATTTAAACGATTCAGCCTTCTGCTTGAATCTTTAATGAATTGAAGCGAAATCTTCAAGTTCTTTAAACTTCTTTCGTTCTGCAGCTTTTCTGCGTCAATCTTTGACGGTTCTTTGAAAAAATTGGGCAGGTTTCTTCTTCTGCGATCTCTGCTTCCTCCACTAGCTTCTCACGACGATCTTTTAGAGAGTCTTACGGACAGCTATCCAAGCTTTGTGAAAAGTCTATGTCGCGTGCTCTCAAGATCCGTGAAGCTCTATACTGTGTGGATCGTGTGGCTCTCCGGACTGTGTGAAGAGGCTTACTGCTATAGCTCTGATACCATGATAAATTGTGGAGCAAAGAGAAATGCAGAGAGAAAAGAATAGTATATTCAAATGTATTAAGAAGTACAGAACAGAATTGAAGAGCATTATTACAATGTAATACGGTTGAGCTATATATGCTCAAGCAAGACAAAAATAGAAAGTACAACTGTCCAGTACAGCTGGCAGTGTACGGTCATACTATTGAGGGTACAGTATATTTAACAAAAAATTCCAAGTTGGGTTCAATCCATCAATAGATTCATCCATCGACAATCTCGATCGAGTCGAGTTTCTGAGCTAAATCCAGTTCAGCTGCCAACAAAGTTGAATCCTTCGACAACAAAAGGAGACAGATCAGATCTAGTTTCTATTACGACGTGCAAGCATGAAGTCAATGGTTTCGACCATTAAGTCAAGTAGAAAATTTTGGGTGGAATCTAGTTCTAAAATAAGTCAGGTCGATGCGCGTCCAACAAAATGACACACGCAGAAGAACCCATTCGACGTAATCTTCCATCGAGTAAACCCCATTGACGTCCAGACAAAATGTAGTTGGGAAAGGTCAATGAGAAGAGGTTTTAACGACTAGGAGAATAAGCCATGGCCATATTCAACATATATATCACAATAGAACTCCATCAATATTTATCTGTAAATGCTCAGTATCATACATCAATCCATTAACAATTGTTTACTCGAAATGAACAAATTCATAAAATGGATTCCACATTGTCTCGTCTACATCCGATTTTTCTAGGATCTCGAGATCAAGAAACCAACACCTTTGATACCATGTTGGGACAAGGATTGAACTCAAAGGAAAACATATATGAGAGACAATGGTGGTGTCGAAAGACACCATAGAACTGAAGCACAAGTTTCTCAAGGGGCAAGAGAAGATCTCCCAAATTATCTCACAATTTGAGATGATAAATAATTCGATAATTAACTATTCAGAATGATCGTCTATAAATAGGTTTGGTCATGGACAAAAATCAACAAAACCTGGTGAAGATGGTTGGACATGTCCATAAAACTTGGATAGGGAATCTATAAGTGGGCATGGTCAACTGAGGGTTTAGTCAATATTCGTCCCAAAGAAATGGTTGACTCAAACATCTGACAAACATCCGACAAGGTGAGGTTACAAGGGGACCACATGTTCCCACATTGAGTCCATCATTTCTATCCCTTTGTCTTCATCAATATTTGTTTTATTTTCCATAAAGAGAGTTTCTTCTCTATCATTATCGAAACTACTTTCACCACTTTTTTCAGATGAGTCACTAACCCATTTTGAGTAGACATTATTCTTATGCTTATAAGAGTTCTTCTTCTTTTAATGCTTTTCTTGTTTATATTTATTTTTGTGTTGATCATGTTTTCTCCCTTTCTTTACGTTGTGGTATTATTCATCATCGCTAATTTTAAGATTTGAAATGGACACTTAGTAGAAAAATGTCCTATTTTTCCACAATTAAAGCATTTAAAGTGAAGATTAACTTTGTATTATCTAGATTCCTTTTTGAGCTTCCTCACAAAACATGCTTCCTTTATGTCTAATTCATAGTTAGAACATTCACTTGATTTATGTTCTTTGTTCCCTGTCTTCTTTCAAGATTTTGAAGCTACTTATTTATTTGATGGATTTTCGTTTTCAGTACTCATTTCATATGCAGTGAAAATCCCATGCAATTCATCCATTTTCAATTTTTCAAGATCCTTCATTTCTTCAATAGCAGAAACTTTGGCATCAAATATTAAGGGGAGTGACCTTAACATGTTTTGTACAATCATCGATTCTTCAACTATTTCACCAAATCCTCTGATAAGGTTGAAAATTTCATCCTCACAGAGTATATAGGCTACAACATTTTCTTCGTCTTTCATTTTTAAACTCTCAAACTGTCTTCTATGAGTTTGGATATTTTCCATTCTAACCTTGTCATTTCCTTCATATATATTTTGAATCTTGTCCCGAATTTCCCTTTGCGATTTAAAATGCATCACCTTAACAAACTCGGATTCTGATAGACTACAAAATATGCCATCCACGTCTTTTGTATTGTGTTGGAACATGCAGGTAGGTTCAAGACCCTAGGTTAAAGTCACTTAGTCCAAAAAATTCCTACAGACACTGACCCTTTCGGCATCACCTGCAAGCAGGTGAAGTCTATCCCGAGGTATCTTTATGGGGGCTGTAGGAACAAAGATTCTGTAGCGGTGAGGGAATGAAGGGAAACATGTTTTTTCATACCTACAGGACCCTCTCACACACTATATCCTAGATAATATAAAATCATTACTTCATTATATAGGCATATAATGATATATTCACACTGGGTAGTGGTTAAGCGTACAATTGCGACTACTATGCATTATACTATCAACAATATCAACAAAGATAAGTATTCATTCATATTAAAGATAATAATTCACACCGTATAAACATGCATAATCATCTAGTAATACAATTATACACAAAGTTACCATGGTTCAAACCCCTCTGGGCTACGCGCACAAAATATTTTCTTCTTTATTGTACTAAAGTATCTTAATTGCACTTCAAGATACAATCGAGGTTCTACATATAATATTCTTCCCAATTGTGGTTTCTTTACACTACTCTACTCCTTGAATCTCTCTGTCTCTCCGGACCTCGCAAATCCCCATAACCAGAAAAACCAACTCAAAACCCAAAAAACTACGATGATCTCTTCTTGCTTCGTGGATCGACCTCTCCTTCTGCTTCACAGTTTTACATATTTTATATATTTTTGTTGATGGGCATAAGTGACACATCATCAAGTGGAAGGTCAGATCTGGATGGGGGTTTTCTAATTAATCGAAGCCATTTGGAATGAACTGACCCGACGAGTTTAATGGCTCTGTTAGCCAACTAAGGTCCTAAAAATAATAAAATAAATAAATTAATCTAAATCTATGATTCTACCAATTTATACACTAATTACAAGTATTCAAATAGAAATATGAATATATACAAATGATTATAAACAATCTATACATAGTTTGCAAGGTTTACTTGAAATCTTGCAAAATGAATGTTTATAATAGTGTTTCTAACTAAGATAAAGAAAGAACAAAAATCTTTTTGGTTTTTCCGTGTTTAAAGATTTTAAACTAATAAATACTAAGCAAATACAATTGAAACAACAACACATAAACAGTCAAAGATAATTAATGCAATCATCGTTTCATTAATAAATAATTTAATTAAATAACACACAGACTAACATGTAGTTGATCAACGAAACTGAGCTTATCTTTCTATGTTGTTTGAGCTACTGTTTGTCCTGCTTTTAAGGGAAACCTATAATAGAACAATACTAGTACTTCCAGAATAAATTCAAAGAAGTGTTTGATATTTGGATTAAATTAATAACATCAGGAAGATAACTAATGAAAATAATATTGTGATCTTAAGATAATAAATATATGAGAACGAAGGAAAACTCAATTCTGAGTATTGATATTGTCAATCATTTAACATCTGAAATAAACTCAATAATAATTAAATAATCGATTGATCACACATACAAAATGGAACGACAAATTATGGACAACATCTAAATATTTAACAATATGAAACACCATATGATGACAAGGCTAAAGCTAAATCAACCATAATAGTATCTCATAATACAAAAGTAATAGGAGAACACAATGGAATAAGCATCACATAGTTCTAAAGCCAATGGTGAATTGCTTTCCCATATCAATTCCCAAAATCACATGTCCATACTGTAGTCCAGCCAAAAATTGTGCTTAACACTAAACCACAATCACTATTTAAACTTGTCTTGGATTAAGAACCTCTTATCATGCAAGATAGAGGGTAATCCCAGAAAATTAGATTGATTTACAAAAATATGATAACAACGAAACACTCATGTAGGAGTTCATTTATCAAAATTAATTACATAAATGGCATAGTTTTATCAAACAAAAAGAGAAATTACTAAACTATCCAGCGCATGATCCATGATTACTTCTCCTTGTGAATAGCATCATAACTGGTATTTTCCTTAAAATGATAAAACAAAATTGAATTTAGATAACAATACAAACTAATATTTAGAAATATACTGGCTACATAATCATGAGATTCTGTAGCTAGTCTTAATTTAACAACAAAATCTAACAAAATCTAACTATCTAATTTTTTCAATAGAATCAAATCAAAGAGAATCAAAACAATTCTTTACCATTCCGAGATTAGACAATGAAGGATCTAATAATTCTAAGTTAATGATAGCATTGAAATTTGTTGCGTTCTTGATAATCACATTACCAGTGTGTTTGAACCTTTTACTTGCCCAATCTGCGTTGGATTGAACACATGCCTTTAATTATTGATTTTCCCTTTCAAGGAAGGAGTTTTGAGCAACCATATGTTTTAACTGTGCCTGGAGGTATGGTATATCTCTGTAGTAACGTTCAACCCAGTCAATACAATTATCACAGTGTACAGGTGTTATGGTAGGCAGAGGTTGTGTGTACTCTATAATGGGTGATTTGGTTTTTTCTATAGCTTGCTTCAAATCATGGCTTATACCAGCGAAGCCTTCTTGATTTTTTAGGAACGAAGGTAGTTCAGAAACAAAACCGTATTGTATAGATTCACAAGCGATTTCATTTCTGAGACACTAGTTATCCACATCTTCTCAGGCAATAAATTCATTGATCTCATCATCGGTCAAGTGATCATCGACCTCGATCACTGAGATCGATCTCATATGATATTGCTGTCGATTTCTCAGACTCCTTGATATTAATCTGCCTCATCTCTTGTTTACAAAACTCAAATCCGAGTTACCCTGTTTCTTCTTTTTGCGATTTTTCCTAGTAGTTGATTTATTAATAAAACTGTGAGTTGGATCAATAGTAGGAGTAGGAGAAACCCTCTCCTTTAATACATCTATTACCTCCTCTAACGATTTTCTGGGCATGAAATTATATCGTGGCTTTTCTCCCAAAGGGTTTTGCATAGAAATAGAGTTTGGTTCAGTGGAAGCATGGTCTTCATGTGGGTCAACACTTTGATTTTCGGTGGTAGGGTTACAAAGATTGGGGTTTGTATTGGAAAGGAGAGGTGATTCTATTGTGTTCTCGGGTAGGGTGAAATTGTTTCTACAGGAAATCTTCCCAAGTATCCCCAATCTGAGATAGATGCGATAAAAATAGAATTCGAATAAGCCCATGGTGGAAAAGGCTAGACAAAGGGTTTAAACTCTATTTTTGATAATGCTTAGACATTTTATGCAGGCTCAACAACAGATAGAAAGACATATTTAGCTTGAATCCTAGGAAAATCATCAACAGGCGGATGTGATACAAAAACACTAAGCCATACCTATCCTCAAAAGTTATGAACTGTTTAAGAATTAGAAGTAGGCTGTGCCATCAAGGTTTTAAGAGAGTAATGGGTGTAACTTTAGGGAAGCATGTTGATTTATTAGAGACCATGAAAAGACTCCAAGGCACACCTTCTAATTTTGCATTTTTGAACCATCTTTCTCCATCCTGTGACAGTCCTGTAGATTGTGCTATAGAAGCCTTGGTTACTTTGAGTTGCAAATCCCCAATTCTTTCTCTAGAACAATCAAATGATTGAGTGAATTCCTGTGCAGCTGCCAGGTTATAACTCTCAAAATTTAAGATGAAAATGTCCCAGCCATGTGCCTATAAATCGTTTATGGCATCGTTGTGGGAAAGGAGGGCTTGCGATCCATTAGGTTCAATTTGAACCACGAGAGCCATGGGTGCTAAATAGACACAGTAAAGGGAATGAGAGGGATGTTTCTTTTTCCAATACACAAGCAATAGAGAGAGGTCTCTAAAATTGGAGGAGGACCGATACCTATGGAATTGGTAGGCTATCATGCTTGGTAATTTGAGCATTGAGTGATAAAAAACCAAAGGACATGTAGGAATGTGAACCACTATGCACAATGAACATTAAACCCAAACCATTATCAGCTACCTATTCGAATAATGAATGAGAGTCTTAATTATGAAAAACAATAGGATGACGTGGAACTGTAAGTACACCAGTCCTGTACCAGGGTGATAGGATTGTGATATGACTGGTAAGAGAAATAAGCATATTTTAAATTTTAATTCAAGGTTCTGCGCAATTAGGGATATCAAATATCAAAATCATATAATCAACCATAGATATGATCAAGTCATATTTCCCATAGTGAATCAATCAAGTATAATGTTAATGGAACAATCAATAATATTACAAACTTTAAGACTTATGAACATATATGTCCCCTTGAGGTGTAATCTCTTTAGCAAAAGAAACAAAGAAACCACAAACTGCAAAATGATTACCCAAGCCAAACTTTTGTTTTAGTTTCATGCTTGCAATCATGAAATTAAACAAACCAGATGCGATATTTAAATACGAAACACTCATATAATAAGCTTTCCCAATGAATCTCCTGAAAACCAAAAGACATAAACGTTTGTAATATAAGAAGGAGGCAGCTACATAAAAAAAAATATCCCTTTGTGATGACTTTTAATTATGATAAAATTTGAAAGAATTGTTGGCTGCCAACAATTTTTTCATAGGTTATTTTTCTAGGTCATAATGAGTTGGCTCCCACTCAATCTCGGTTGGAGATAATACATTATGATCTAGATGCATCTCATGCTCGGATTTTTTTCCCAAATTTTGTGCTAGTTGTTCTTTCTTGTCCTCCATCTTCTTCTCTTTCCTCTCTCTTATTTCTTGACCTTCTTGATATTGTGCCTTGTTCATGTACATCGTCTCTTCTCTCTAATCTATATCCAAAAATTCATGCTCAACAATCCCCCAATGCTCACTTGTGGCTTGTCCCAAGCCACTTACAGTTGTTGTGTCGTGTTCCTCCATGCCTCAGTTAATTTCTGGAGATTGTCCTTCATGGTTTGTACTGCTGCTGCAATTTCTTCTTCCTTCTTCACAATCTCCTCCATCATATGTGTAATTACGATGGTAATCTTGGCTTCAGTGTCTTCCATTGCTAATGTTGTAGTGAGTTTTGAAGTAGCTAACTATTGTGTCACCCTGATGGCTCCATATTCTAGTGGTTGCACCTTTTGTATGGACTTCCTTTGTTATTCCTTCATTTGTTCCAATGCATTGTACAATTTCCTATTAGCCAGTTTCACTGAAATTCTTTATGTCGGGGACAATGTGTTCATACGTTCAATGGCTTACTGCACTTCTTCTTGTTGAATCCTTATCCTATATTCCAATTATTGTAGTTTTTGATTGGTGGTAAGTTCTCTCGAAATGCATGTTTCTGGGTCACACATCTTAACACATTCTTGTTCCAAGATTTTGATCTTTGCTACTGTTGTCTGCGCAGTTCTTTCCATTTTTTCTCTTTCTTCCAGTGGAGTCCCTGGTGTTGCTCACATTTCAATCTACATGATATTCGTATGGATTCATTTGATGGACACACTAATCTTTACGACCTATTCCTCTACCATGGCCTCTACCATCATTAGTAATTCTCAAACCTCCTTGTAGAGTTGTTGGATTGTTGCATGTACTTTATGTGCCATCTGTTCGACTTCCTCCTTCTCTTTCAAGGCTTTGGCATCCTTTACTTCCACCTCATCTTTTTCTCTTAAGGATTTCTTGGCCTTTTCTTCCGCTTCATTCTTTTATGTTCTAGCTTTCTTCTCCCATCCCTCTTCTTCACTCTTCTCCTTTTCTGCGAGTTCCACTTGCTATTCTACTATGCACTTTTCTGTAGAGAAGTGGTATATTTCTTCTACAATTATAACTTATCGGTGGTTTCTTTCTCCAACTCGTTGGTTGCAATATCTACCTGATGTTGTTTTATGACATGTCCTTATCTACCCGGACTTGTCTTTTTTGTCCTTTTCGTACTTATATTGGTTTCATAATGTGGGAGAGTGTAATTACTACTGCATACATTTCCTCTTTTTCGTCGAGTTTCCTTGAGTGGCACAATGGCCCTTATCTACATGACTTCCTTTGCCATTCTTTATGCACACATTTTTTTTCGTGGTCCTTTCTATTACGTAGGTTGTTGGCCCTTTTGGTAGAGTTTTATCTGACTTTTTTTCACCCTTCCTTTTAGTTCTTTTGCATTAAGGGTTTCCAACTATGTAGAACCTTCCTTCGTTACCTCCTGGATCACATATGGTCCTAATCAGTGCATACAAAACTTTCTTGGGTGTTGCCTAAAATTGTTGTCATATACGAGTACCAAGTCCCGTACTTGGAATTTTTTCGACTTAATATGTCTGTCATGCTAGGATTTTCCCTTTTTCTTTTGAACCTGTTGGTGAAATCCTATGACAAATCGATCCTCCTCAAGTTGTACCATTTTTGGTAGGCGTTCGTATATTGTGCCCAAATCTTAAAGATATGTTATAGCTACAACGTGCATGCTCGATACATTGAATTCCATTGGCATGATTGCCTCCTTTCTGTATACCAACTGGAAGGGTGTTCACCCTACCAAATTATTTTTGGTTGTCTTGTATTCCCATAATACAACATATAATATTTAGTCCGAGTGATCTCTTCCCACATTGCATATTTTTGTTAGTGGTATGGTATTCTCTTCTAATGGTGAATGGCATGCTCTTATGATGGTGAATTAGGAATTCTTCGGTCAAATTTTCTATGGTATGATTGATGAAGTGTTTACCTTGATCACTCATACATGGTTTTGGACACCCAAATCATGTTACTATGTTCTTAAACAAAAATTGTGCAGTAGTTTTTGCACTGCAATCCTTAACTAGCACAACTTCTTCCCATCAATTTCGATATTTTATTGTTGTAATGTTGTACCTATCCCCAGATCATCGTTTTGGTGGGTTGATTGGTCCAATGAATTCTATGGCCCACCTATCAAAATCATGTAATGTCACTTGGGGTTGAAATACCATCTTGTCCCTTCTGGAGGGTTTTCCAACCCTTTGGAAAAAATCATAGGCCTGACAAAATTACTTTGCATCCCTGTGGATTATAGGCCACCATAATCCCGTGCATAATATTTTTTGCACAGTATATTTACCTTCATAGTTTCCTCCAACTATTATGTTGTGCACTTCTGCCAATATAGTTGGTCTTTCGTGTTTGACTACACAACGTTGTAGTTTTCCATTTGTTCCCAGTTTGTATAAGATTTCTACAATTAGTTGATAGTTTGTATCCTTTAGTACCAAATACTTTTTCTGTGTGACCCTCATGTCTAAGGGGGCCATTCCTATACTTGGGAAATGTACAATGTCTATAAAATAATCATCTACCATATTAATAGAAGACACATGTGCATCTAGAAAAATATCATCCAGGTTTCCTTCCTCTTCTCACAATAGTATGCGAGACAAGTGATTTGGTCATGCATTGAGTTTACCTAGTTTTACCACTTCTTCAAATTCACATTCCTAGAATAATAGAATCCATCTACAAATATCCCCCCCCCCAACACTAGCTCATCGACCAAATATCGCAATGTAGAATGGTTGATGTACATCTTAAAGTGTTATCCTAGCAAGTAGTGTTTGAACTTCTGGAGTCTATAGACCATAGTCGATCCCTCATGTTCTGTTGTGGTATAATTTTTATCTCTTGTTGATAGTTTCCTACTTGCAAAATAAATTTCGTTATCTATCTCTCGATAACCTGGCTATGACAAGATCACTCCTAGTTTGATTGATGATGCATACACATGTACCTAAAATTCCTTGTTCTAGTCAAGTAAAATTAAGATCGATGCAGTTACTAACTTTTATTTCAATGTTTCCAGTCCTTTCTGATAGTCATCATTCCATTGGAAATTCACCTGTTTTTTCAGTGGTGTTTCCATTGGTGCCATAATATGTGTGTATCCTTTGATGAATTTCCTATGGAACCCCGTGTATCCCAATCTCGTGTGAAACTGTTTAACTGATGTGGTTGGTTGGAAATACAAAATAACTTCAGTATTTGTGGGATCAACTATTAATCCTTGTTTGCATACCACGTCTCTGAACAATATTCCGAATGGTGCACAAAAAAAACACTTCTTTAGATTCAAGGATATTTGATGTTGCCTACACTTATACAACATCAAACTGAGAAATTCAATGTGATATATTAGCAAGCTAAATACTTTCAAGTCATCCAAGTATACTTCAAGAAACTTTGGGATAAATTATGTAAATAAGGCAAGCACTACTATTGATGATATCGCAGGTGCGTTATTTAACCTAAACGACATCACTGTGTATTGAAGACTTTCCCATTCCATTGCGAATGTAGTATTATGTATGTCCTCTTGAAAAATTCTTATCTAATGGTATCTTGAGGAACCATATGTGAATGATTAGGTCTATTGTCATCCTAAATTTTCAAGTACTTCATCTGTAAATTGTGTTGGGAATGGATCGTGAAGGCATACATCTTTCCATTTCCTCAAGTCGACACATATTTTTAGACCCCCTGTTTTTCTTGTCCTGGACTACTACTGGACTTATACATTTTGATTCCTCAATCATTCGATAGCTCCTACTTTTAGTATGCGATCTATTTCCTCAAATTTTTGTTTATATCTTTGATTCAGTCTATAGGGTGTTTGTCTTACTAGTTTAACGTTCGGTTTTGATGGGATCCTCATCTCCCCTAGCTTGTTCATTATCCCTTTCATCTATGAGAATGTAATGGGAAATAAGTCTTGATATTTTCATAGTAGATTGGCTATATTTTCTACGATTTACTCATCCCAGTAATATTCTCTTTGTGCAAACTTAGGATTTTCCTCTATTCCAATATTAAGTTTGTGTGTCTTGACTGGATACGTGTATGTTGTAGATTCCATCTATGGGCCCTACACTATTTGTTCTCCCTCTATTTACAACACTTAGATGTTCTGATTATATTCATCGTCCTTATCCTCGTCATGCATCACATTGTAACATTCAAATAATTTGTGAACCGCCATGGAGGCGTCGTGTGTGTTGCATACAAATATTACTTCCATTGCTTCTTCTTCGATGAATATTTTATGTTTAATCACCTGTAGCACTGCACTTATTGGAGGTGACTCATTCTGAAAGGTAAATGTTACCTGGAATAGTTGAGTTATGTACTCCCACTCTTCTCTATTTATGCACATCTCTAGTTCTAAGTACCAGTTCTTTGGAATGGTATCCATGGTATCTATGAACCTGTGTGTCCACTCTTTCCTTCAGATTGATTTACACACTTTTTCATACTGCACAACATGGTATATTGGGTTTCCTTCCCTGATATACTTTTATGTATTATTTCCCTCCTTAGTATTCAATCTTATCTATATTATTCTCCTACATTGTTGTCAGTCTTCCATGTTTTCTTTGTGTGTCACCCACCTTCTTGAAGTTCTGTGAGGTTCGCGAGGTCTAAAGGGTTGTGAGGTCCTTTCACACACTCCTTGCACTTTACCGAATCAAATCCTCAACACTTATCTCAATGTTGGCCCGATGCACACCTTGCAAAAAGCTTCTTCAACTTCCCCCTTCTCTGAGCGACTGTGCACTTTTTGCTCCAGTTCTTGAATGAATCAAATTGTTTCTCCTAAACAAATGAGTCTGAAAATGACTCTGCCTACAAACTCTTTGCGTGGCACTATGCACACTAGAACTATCTCGCCTGAGCTTGGATGTAGCTCGAAATCCTAAAGGGTCTCATCCTTTTTCTCCTTCAAAGGAATTCTTGTGCCCTCTTGGAACTTGCTCAATGCACTCCTTGCAGAGCTATCAGAGTGTTCATTAAATATGAACTGTGCACTCCTTGCATAGGTTTTTCCTCCTGAATTTGAGAATGGTTTTGGTGTTCCCACCTGGCATGCTCTTCTTTGAACTCAAAATAGAGTTCAAGTTCACTCCTTGCACAAATATAAGAACCTAGAACATTCAACAAACTCACAAACAGATAGAGAAGTCTATCTAATCGTACAAATGAAACATATTTGCATACATCCACAACATACATTCGAAAACACACCAAACAAATTCAGAAAGTGAATATTCATCACACAGATAAATACACAGAAACCTCTCATGTAGGAAAAACTGCTATTTTCATTAATATCTGAATGTATTTACAATGGTTACAAAACTTAGACTACAATAGAGTCTTTCACCTTTCTCCTCTCCTCTCTTCTCTACAACTCTTCCACTAACTTACTCTAACTGACTAAGTCCCTAATGAAATTTGATACAAAGATCTTTACAAAAGAGGGGCTACTCGAGCCTTTCCTCCAACTACCCACTCACATTAATTTACAATAAATCACCATCTAGTCTGAATCAGATCTAGATCCACATAATTTTTATCCATTAGAGGAAACTCTTCATGTTACAGTTTTGTCTCTCTTCTCTGATATCCTCGTTCTAACACAAATTCAACATTTTCTGGCTACTCCTCATGCTGGAATTCTTCTTCATTCTTCATGATTGCATCCCTCAAGAATTATACTTATGTATCGGGATGGCTTAAACAATCCTCAAACAACTCCAGTTCTTTCCTTGATTGAGTGAGCATATTTTATGTATGCTCCTCTTCTTTCATCTCTCAAGAAGATAACAATGTGTGCACCTTTTTATCCTCTGTGATAGTCTTCGCTAGTTGTCTTTCATCTTTTGCACCTGCAATACACAAATTGTTAATTTTAAAAATATTTCTCCCCATGTCCTCTTTTTCGGATTCCTGTTGCATCACCTACTCATGTGTAACAATCGCATTAGCCCCTGCTGGGCTACTTGGAAGGAATATATTGATTCCCCCAATCATTAGAATGCATTTTTGATCTTCCTCCTCTGTCAACATTTCTTTCTGATCCGAACTCACCTGTGAGCTCATGAGACTCTGAGATAGTCTCATATCCTCTTCCTTGTCCACCTTGAAATATAAAATTTATGTTCTTCCCTCTTGGCAATCTATGAGATCTTCCACTGATCTCTGCTCATTGCCCACCTGCTAATTTGAGGTTTCATCTATTCCATCCTAACAGTCTATGACATCTCTTATTGATCTCTCCTCCTCCTCATCATTAAGGTTCCTTCCAACCTCTGGCTCACAAATGAAAACCATATCCTCTATGTCACTGAGGTTTTCATCATGCCTCAACCACCTTCTCAACACCTGGACCTGCCTCTTGGAAACCAACCACTAGATAGGCCACTTCACCTTTTTCTTCAAGGGACATTCATACCTCCCTCTTCTTATCACTTCTTGTTGCATCTTCAACATCATCCTATCGATATCCTCTCATATCTCCTTGAGATCTTTGTTCTTATGCCCTTTTCTCACCTTCTAGCAGTCTTCTCTTTGACCTCACTTTTGGCCTTCAGTAGCCATCTTCCTCTTCTTCCTTAAGAACGCAATTGGTTATTTCCCTTCATCCAACTTGGATTTCTAATTCACCCTTTCTACAACTGAGAGAACGATTGGATTTATCCTACATCTATCTTGGTATTCTACTGAATGTTTCACACTTGCAAGCAATCTTCACAGAGAATCAATAATCTGTCCTCTTCTCCTTCACCTTTCGTCTACAAAAAAAAACATTCTTCGATACCACTTGATAGTATCAGACTAGAACCTTTTTATTGCTCTAATACGACATGATGGAACCCCCACCCTATCCCAAGGTTTGCGTGACATCCCGATCAATAGATCATTGACTTCGGGAGTTGAAACAACTCACAGGCTCCTTTTGAGCTATCAAATTAATTACATAGGCCTTAAAATCCATTTTCCTGAATGAAAAATCCACTTTTCGGGGATCCCCAAGCACTAGCAAAGCCTCCCTAGAAACCGTGGGACAAAACCATGGACCAAACCTCTATTCTTTGCATAATTATAGACTTTCGAGCTAACCTTCTTTTGGAATCTCAACAGAACAAATTTCCAATCCCTCTGAACACCTAATTAACAGAGCATTGAACAACAATAGGGATCAATGAATCACAATATCCGCACAAGTATACATATGGGATGGATTCTGAGAGTTTGGGCTCCAACAAGTCCTCTCGTTCCAACACACAATGCTCCCAGAGTGTCGAACTATCGAATACGCACACACCAAGAAATCAACGGTCCACGTCTTCCCTTCGACCAATGATCACAATTAACTTGGATAATATAGGCTTCGAGATTTTTGGATGTCTAACTCTTGCAATCCTCTGGAGTGCCAGACTCCCAGACTCGCGGAGGACTCAAATCAACGGCCACCACACTCTGTCAAATGGATGTCCCATATCTATTTCGGGCTTCAGGTGTTCGGGCGTATGTGCAGTGCAAAGCCTTCTATCTCCCAAGATTGTGGAACACCGAAGTACCTCCCCCTCCTCCATGTGTCCTCCTTTGGATCAATGGCTAGGATGAATCCCACGGTTCAGGGCTTCGTAAACCCTAATTCTAAGAAATATTTCACTCCCTTCCCTTAGAGTATTCGTTCTCTGGAACTTCGAATATTTTTCCACGTATCCTTTAGGATTGGATGACTGTGATTATCTTTTTCCTTCAGGACTTCGGGGATCTTTATTCCCCCATGCTCCAAATATCTTGAATGCATGAAGTCTGAAGGACTCCAAAGTTAACCCTCAAGCAAATTCTCCAGATCTAAGGGTGATGAGAGATCTTGGATCCTCCGGAACTAATCTCATCCCCTCGACACTCAAAACGAGTAAAATCCTTCCTTCTTAAGGAAATTCGACCACTATCCTTCTTGAGCTTTGTTCCTTGAGGTATTTTAGACCTTTGACGGACTCCTTGCATCATTGGAACTTATTTGAAACTCTGAATGGCTTCAGACTTAGAAAGTTTTTTAGGTCACTCCTGCACACCTCTAACACTTTAGCTCCTCAAGACTTTGAAGGTCTACATGGTCCTTTCATGCACTACTTGTTATTTTTCAACTCAAATCCTCAACAATTAGCTCAGTGTTGGCCTAGTACACACCTTGCACGGAACTTCTTCAAATTCCCTCTTCTCTGAGCGACTATGCACTTTTTTCTCTAGTTCTTGAAGGACTTGAACTATTTCTTCTTAACAAATGAGTCTGAAAATGACTTTGCCTATGCACTCTTTGTGTGGAATTATGCACACCAGCATTATCTCTCCTGAGCTAGGCTATAACTTGTACTCCTAAAGGGTCTCATCCCTTTTCTCCTTCAAAGGAATTCTTGTGCCCTCCTTGCACCTGCTCAATGCACTCCTTACATAGCTATCAAAGTTTTTATCAACTCTAAACTGTGCTCTCCTTGCACAGGTTTTTCCTCCTAAATTTGAGAATGGTTCCAGTGTTCCCACCTGGCATGCTCTTCTCTGAAATTGAAATAGACTTCAAGTGCACTCCTTGCAGAAATCTGAGAGCCCATAACATCGAGAAAACTCACAGATAGATAGAGAAGTCTACCTAATCCTTCAAATGAAACAAATTTTCATACATCCACATCATACATTCAAAAATGAAAAGAACACATTCAAAAAGTGAACATTAATCACACAGATAAATACATAGAAACTTCTCATTCGGAAAAAACTTCTCTTTTCATTAATATATGAATTTCTTTACAATGGTTAAAAAGTATAGACTAAAACAAAGTCTTCCTCCTTTCTCCTCTCCTCTCCTCTCTACAAATCTTCCACTAACTTACTATAACTGACTAATTCCCTAATGAAATTTGATACAAATGTCTTTACAAAAGAGGGGCCCCTCAAGCCTTCCCTCCAACTACCTACTCACATTAATTTACAATAAATCACCATCTAGTCCTAATCAGATCAAGATCCACCTAATTGTCAACCATTAAAGGAGACTCTACCTGTTACAATAACTCGGACTATACAAAGACAATGGCTCAGATTTTCTTGAGCATTCAAACATTACAAAATGAGAGGGTTGGTGCCTCTCTTCCCTTGGAATTCCTTCCCTCCAAGTGTGTGGTGTCTTCCTGAAATGTTGGTGTGTTGCTGAGGTGGATCGATGCTCCTGCATCAAAGAGGATAATGGAGATTCCTTTGGTGTAGCTTTGGAAACTCGTGTAGGCCAAAGTGCATGGTTGATAGAATATGGATCTTCCTTCTATATGACTTCCCATTGGCATTAATTTTGAGTGTATGAGAATTTTGATGGTGGGATGGTACACCTTTTTTATGATTCTCATCTCATCATAGTCAACCATGATCCTTGATTAGATTCCCTAATTGTAGAGTAAACATGATCAATGTATTTTTTCACATTCTAGCATTGGCACAAAACCCACTATTAGTAAGCACACATTATGACACAAGTGTGTAGGTTTTTTCTTAGACAAAGGGTGTAAGATGGTGTGAGGATCTATGGTACTTTCTAAGTTTGTTTCTGTGGGCACTTTGTTCCATATTGATTTTTTCATTATTGAGTGTAATAGTTCCTTGATTTCTACAGTGGAGAGATCTATCAGATCTAGACCTTCACCATCAAAGCCTCAAAAGGCTCTTGCTACAAAAGACAAGTTGCTTTTAAAGGAAAAAAATGTTATGGAACCAAATATTGGGCCATATATGAAAGAAGGGGCTACAAGCCCTGGAAAAAAAAAAATCTTGTTGATGGATTGAATAATTGTACTGTTGAATTTTATTTTTGTGAGAATTTCATATATGGATAGAAAATCTATGCTCAATTTTAATGTAGTTCTAAAAACAATTCTAGGTTGTTGAACTTAATTCCTTTTGATGTATTTGGTCTAATAAAATTTTCTTTAATTTCAAAGGATTTGTGTCATTCATTGATGATTATTCTATAATTTTCTTATAAGTAAATCAAAGTTTTGTATTTAGTTTAAGGAGCTTAAATATCTCTTGGAAAATTAGAGTCCCTGGAAGATTAAGGTGTTGTGGAATAATAATGGTTGGGAGTTTGACTAGTGTTGTAAGAAAAATGGCACTGAAATACATAAGGAAACTCCAAATTCCCTTCAAAAGAATGGAATTGTATAAGATATTAATAAAACATTGATGGAGATAGCTAGGAGTATGTTTGCTAGAGATGGCTTAGAGAAGAGGTTTTGGTCACAAGTGGTTCCTACTACATGTTACTTGATTAACAAGTCCCCCACATCATCTATTTTGAATAAGACCCCTATGGAGGTAAGGATGGTCACGAATCCCTCACTTCAACATATTCATGTTTTTGGTTGCGAGGCATATGGTCATGTTCGTAAGGAGAAGTGGTCGAAGTTGTATAACAAGGTTATCAAATGTATCTTCATCGGCTATGGCACTAGCTTGAAAGGGTACAAGATTTGAGATCCTATCATCGTAAAATTTTTGTATAGAAGGAATTTTACTTTTAGAGAAGTTAATCCTTCTCCCATAGTGGTGCAACTAGAAGAAGATGATAAAAGGTCAATGTATAACTACCACCCAAGATACTGAAAGCTAGCTAGAAATAAAAAAGTTGATGATGGAACTGATGAGTAGTAAGGTTCAGATAATTTGGATGAGTAAGAAGAACCTCCATCCCAAACCTTAAGTAGGTCCACTTGGAAAATAACAAAACCAAACGTGTATAATTATAGTCTCTTTGATTTCATATGTACATTTTCTATATTTGCTAACACCAATGAGCCTGAAACTATGAAAGGGGCAATGGAAATGGAATGTCAGGAGTGTTGGAGATTGGCCATGGATGAGGAAATGGATACACTTATAAATAATGACACATGGTACTTGGTACCATTTCCTCATGGATGAAAACCATTGATGTAAATGGGTGTTCAAAAACAAGATCGGCTTAGATGGTATTGTTGAAAAGCACAAGGAAATATTGGTTCAAAATGATATTCCCAAGATAACGAGATAGACTTTCACGATATGTTTACCACAGTTTTTAATTTAACATCTATTAGGTTATTATTATCTATAGCAACAACCTTCAATTTCGAGGTAGAAAATATGGATGGAAAAAAGCATTCGTACATGGTGACTTCAAAGAGGAGATCTATATGACACAACCATAGCAATATGGTGAAAAATGTAAACAATTGTTGGTTTGTAAGTTAAAAAAGTATTTATATGGTCTCAAATAGTCTCCCAAAATGTGATACCAAAATTTTGATTATTTTGTGTTGGTATTGGTATTTTTTAGATCAAGATCATATCACTATCTATATTACAAACAAGATGTTGGTAATTTCCTTAATATCACTTTATTTGTACATGATATGTTATTCTTTGATAAAATTAAGGATGTGATTTGTAATGTGAAGTCTCATATTTCTGAATCATTTGTTATGAAGAACATGGGGGATGCAAAATATATATTAGGAATGGATATTAGGAGAGATAGAGAAGAGAAAATGATTTGGTTGAGACAAAGTAAGTATGTAGAATATTTGGTACAACATTTTTGCATGGAAAATTGTGGAGCATTGAGTGTATTGATTTTGATGGGAACTAAGCTTTCATTCAAGGATGTTCCTACAATACTCATAGATATGAGGGATATGTATTCTATTCCTAATGTTGACGCAGTTGGTATTTTGATGTATGTTATGTTCTGTACTAGAACAAGCACTACCCAAGCATTGGGAGTCTTGAATTAATATTTCATGGTTAATCACAGATGTGAACATTGAGCTACAGTGAAGAGGGTCTTTAGGTATTTGAACGGTGCTTATGAATATTCCATTCTCTATCATAGTCATGTTTCAAGGGACCCACACTAAGTGGATATACATGGTTATGTATATTTTGATTGGGTATGAGATGTAGATAGAAGGAGATCTATGAGAAGATACGTGTTTTGATTGTTTGGTCAAGAAATAAGTTGGATGATCTTTTGTAAACTGCCACAAATATTCCACAAGAATAGTTCATCCCAACAGATCTTATAATATTCTGAAATATTAGATTGATTTGGTTTATTTCGTTAGATCCCATATTTATTATCTCTATCTTGTGGATTGAATTTAAGAAATAATTGAAATATAAACATGAAAGAACATGCTCAAATATAAACCATCCCAACAAATGAAAAAAATATTTGACCTCAGAAACCCAATAGAGGAGAAAAATTAGCTTTTAAGGTGAGGCCTATGCTCTTCTCTCTTTGATTTAGTTATAAAATGCACGTAGGATGGAATGTTAACTCACCATGGAGTTATATTTTGGCACTGTGGCCTGAACGATTGCTATATAATCCTTCTATTACTTTCTTATTCTCACAAAATACCACTCTCATATGTGTTTCTCAGCTATGGAATGAGAAAAATGGAAAAAAATGGAACCCCTTCTCCTTCTAGTGGCCCCGTTTTTAACATAGCCCCATCTCCATCTACGGGTAGTGTTTTGAATTCTTCAACCCTCAATTGTGATAATGTTTTGGACGTTCTAGAATCTTATTGAAATTACACATGTGGCTATCCCCATATGTGTGAGTAATGGGGGATGATGTGGCATCCTCTCGTACCATGGTAGTCAACATGGTAAGTCACATTGCGGGAGACATAAATTTTTCATATGACCTTTGATTGACAAAATGTTTGCACCATTGGAAAGGTGTCTAAGTGCATATCAACATCAAGGGGTCTCAGCTAAATATGATAATTTTTTTACCCCAAAAATTTAATTTAATGCATCAAAATGGCTCTAGTAGGTTTAAAACCCCAATTTTCCAAATTGGGATGTTCCATAAAAATGACCTTGCAAAATGATTCCTCCAATGTTTTCCACTCTGAAAGCATCAATATAGATGAAAAATAATATAATGATCTAAGCCAAATCATAGCTCTCCATTTAGGGATCCTTTTTATCTCCAAAATCTTTATTGAATGTGGTGAGGAAATGCTTCCTCGACCTTCTCTCTAGAGTAGCATTTCTCTTTGTTTGAAATTTGTCCTTTCAACCCAATATTCCAAAGTTCATAATTATCTTGTCTTGTATTTCTAGACTTCCTCTAAGTATTATGCCAACTCTACTTGAGCATCTGGTGCTAATTCCTCTATGTTAGGTAGGACCTACTACTCCTCTTGATCCAACATGAAAGGCTCAAATAGTTTCATATTCTCCAAATTCAATACCGAGTAAATGTGCATGTATGGGTGTATATTGATTCTATACGAATTATCTCCCGCCTTCTCCAGTATATAAAAAGAGGCCATACCATAAATCCTTGATCTTCTTACTAGTATCTTGTAGTGTTTTCTTATTCAACTATAAACAAACCATGTCTTCCACTTTGAATGACTTCCTAGTTATGTGTTGGTCATGTTTGGCCTTATTCTTTTTTGTGACTTCTTCAATGTCTCTTGTACTTATAAATGGATTTTCCTAGTCTTCTCAACAAATGTTTCTTCTCCCATTGTATCTTATGAGAGGTCCTCCCTCACTCCTCCTTGCTATCCATATACAACATCCAAGGGTGAAGGTGGAAAATATCCATTGGAAGTTTCAAAAGGTGACTTACCGGTAGAAGTGTGGACTGCTCTATTATAAGAGTGTTGTATATAGATCATATTTTCATCATAGAAGTGTGGACTGTTCTATTTGGATGGTTTTGATTGTAACCCCTCAAAAGATGCACCAAAGTCTTGTTGATAGATTATGTTTGCCCATCTGTTTGTGGATGGAATGTTATAGCTCCCTTGAACTTAGTGTCCATATTTTCCCACAATGTTGTCCAAAATTCACTAAGAGATATGGTATCCCTATCTAAGAAATTCTCCTCAGTATCCCAATGTGCGCCCAAACATGTTCAAAGAACTAGTTTGCTAGTTATTATCGTTTGATGGTATTTTTACAAGGCATGAGCATGCACATCTTTTTCAACCTATAAAATACCACAAATATATAGCCATGCCCCTTCCTAATTGTTGGTAAATGACACAAAAAATCCATGGAAATGATTTCGGAAGGAGGAGTGAGTATAGGTGAGGGATGGTAAAAACCCTCTTTCTTGTTACTAGGCTTGTTGACACAACAATGTATGCATTATCTAATACATTGTGTTACACCTTCTTGCATTTTGGTCTAGTACACATACCTCTATAAGTTAGCAACCATCTTCCCAACACCAAAATTTCCTACAACCTTGGAGGTGTGAGCCTCTATGATAAGCTGGAGTATTTCACCTTTATGAACACAAATCTTATCTAGGTTTTAGAGTAACCCATTCTGGAGATGATAGTCAACCTTATATTCATCTTCTTTTGTACAAATTTGGCCATGTAGCTACTAAAAAACCTCCTTGAAAACATGTCTGCTACCCTATTTGTGTTTCCCTTCTTATAATTGATGACTAGATGAAAGTATTGTAAAATCACAATTGACTTATAATTTATGGTTTTTGTAGCTTACTTTGGGCTTGCAAATACTATAAAGGTTGGTGATGTGTGTGGAAGATGGTGTCCTTTCCTATTAGATAGTGATTCCAATGCTTAATAGCTTGAACCAGGGAATACAGTTCCTTGGCATAGGTAAGGTAGTTGAGAACTTCCCCATGAAATATTTCAGAATAATAACATATAGTCCTTCCTCATTGCATAAAAGTTGCTCCCATGACACACCCACTTGCATGATGCATCTGTCTCCACTTCGAAGAGTTTTTGCAAGTTTTGTAATGCAGGAATTAGTGCTTGATTAATATTTCTTTATATCTCATCAAAAACCCTTTGTTGATTTTTCCTCCATTGGAATCTCTTACAACTCACTATTATGGCATTGATTCATGCAACTGTTGCTAAAAATGAAGTTATGAACTTCCACAAGTATTGTGTTTCCCCAACAAATCTCCTAAATTCAGTGATAGTTGTAGGAACTACCCATTTCATGATAGCCTCCATATTTGCGGGATCTACCTTGAGTTCCCCTTCACCAATCACATACCCCAAATGCACCAATGACTACTGAGAAAAATCACATTTCATGAGGTTAACTTACAGTTGGTTCTTTTTCAGGGTCTCTAACACCCACATAAGATGTGATATGTCATCTTCCCAAGTATAGTTATAAACCAGTATATCATCCAAATATACTATAAAAAAGGAATCTAAATATGGGCGTAATACATCATGCATTAGTCTCATAAATGTAGTTGGTGCATTACATAAGCCAGATAGCATGACCAACCATTCATACAAACCTTGCCTTGTCTTGAAGGAAGTCTTATCGATGTCTTTTTCTTTGACACAAACCTGGTGGTATCCTGATTTCATATCCAACCTTGTGAAGTACTTGGCATGCTATAACTGGTTTAACAAATAATCAATCCTGGGTAGAAGGTATTGATTCTTGAGTGTAATCTTGTTCAAATATTTTTAATTGATACACATCCACCATGTCCCATCCTTCATGGGTACTATAATGATAGGTAATCCAAAAGCTAAGGTGATCAGTTGGATCACTCCCTACTCCAATAGTTGTTGCAACTGCTTTTTAAGTTCATTTTCTTTTAGAAGATATTCTCTGTATAGCTCAATGTTTGGCAATGGGGATTTTGTAAATTACCATATTTAATGCTCCACTTCCCTCTTGGGTGGTATCACTTCAGGCTCCTAGAACGTTCCTTTTTATGCCTATAGAAAATCCTCAAAYTGATGTTTCCTCTCTTTAGTAAACCCCTCTAGAGATGCCTTTAATCTAATCAACTCATCATCAGACTCATTTTCTGTTAAGAAAAGTAAAACATATTTCTTACTAGAACTAATAAACTTCTTTGCTTGGTTGGCATTCACTAGTGAGATATTTGATTTTCCTTTATCTTTGTTGATTATGTAGGACTTTCCATCYWTGATCAAGCAGTATTGGTTGGCTCTCAACATGAATATTGCATCCCTCATATACATGTAGGGGCTCCCAAACAATGCACCACACACATCCAAGGGTTCTACATCTTTAACACCACTTCTTCAATAAAGTCCCCACTTACAACAAATTTAATCTTATAGTATTATTCTACCTTGATATTTGCATCCCTATTTACCCAACCTGATGGATAGGGGATATTATGATCACCAACCTCCAATTCAAACATTTTGACTAGATATGCAACTATGACATTATCCTATTAAATAGAGTCAAACATAGCATATATCTTGGTTTTATTGAGCTAGATCTTGATGTGGAAGAGTTTGTTCATCTTATTCTCTTTCTGTCGATGACGGATACTTAGATTCACCTTCTTATGCATCAATGTGTAGACAATATTCTCATCCACATCAAAGCTTCTTTCAACCCGATTGCTTGAATCCAAGGAGAGCATATTTTTTTTCATCCTTCCTGCAATTATTCGGGTTCGACTTTGGATGTAGTTTCCAACACTTTTCCTCAATGTCCATCAAYATTGCAATGGTTACAATTCTTTTTTGGATCCTTGCACTGATGTGTAGTATCTACCATGTTTTTATCCTCCCCCCCTTCCACTTCTTCATCCCCTCTTTGGAAGCTTCTTGGTGCTCTTTCTCCATGGAACTGCTTGGATTCCCTTTCTTTTGGCCTATATCTTCCAGATATTGTGCCTATAGAAATGCCTCATCCACTTTCCTTAGCCTGAAAAAAATAAATTATTTTGATAGATCACTATGTATACCCCCATATACTTGAGGAGTACATATGGGTTCTTGGGAGAAATACCTAGCATGACGATCATGTTTATGAACTTGGTGGTGTAATCCTGCACACTTTTCCCATGCCTTTTTATGAAGTAATGCCAACAAATCCATTGGTCCTCTACATACTTAATAGGATAAAACTTGGACTTAATGTGGGTTTGGAAATCCTGTCACTTAGTTAATAGTGGATCACCCTCCAACCTAAGTGTCTCTGTGTGACCTTCCCATCGGATTAAAACATGGTCCTCTAACTTTAGTCTGGAAAATGATATGTTTTTCTCCTCATCTAAATGGTAAAAACCAAAATAAAACTCTAGATGTTGCAACCAATGATTCAATTTTAGTGCATCAATATCAACTTGGTATCAATTTATGTCCACTTTCACTTCCATCTTGAATAAGTATTATGAAGTGTTAACAACACTCAAACTAGGTTTCACTTTCTCATGATCCTTCCTTGACTATTTTTATGGGTCTTCATTATCTCGTGATTTCCCTTGTGATTTGATATCAGAGTCAGAGTCTTCAAACTCTCCAAATTGTCCAATCTTTCTTGCTAGAACCACCATGAGGAGGGCTATATTGTGAGATATATGAATGACTTTTCTCTTCAATCTTCACAAACCTCTCCTTTGTTGGATCTCAAGGTTTGTTCTGAACATACTCATCGACCATGGATAGGTTTTTGTGACTTTCTTCTTAAACCAATTCTTATATCCCTACAACTTCCCACAAGTACCCTAAAGAAAACCACTCTACTACTGATATGATCTATAAAGTGTCGTGGATTTTCCACTGGAATAGTTCATCATAATAGATATTATAATATTCATAAATCTTAGATTTATGTGGTTTATTTCCTTAGATACTAGATTTATTATCTGTAGATTATGACTTGAATTTAATAAATATTTGAAATATAAAAATGAAAGAACCGACACAAATACACACCATCCTCATAAATGAACACAAGATTTGACCTGGGAAACCCAATACAGGAGAAAACCCAGCTAGAAGGTGAAGCCTATGCTCTTATATCTTTCCTTTAGTTATAAAATGAACATACAAAAGAATGGGAACTCACTACAGGGTTACCTTTTGCAACAATGGCTTGAACGACTACTACAAAATCCTCCCACTCCTATGTTATGCTCATAAAATACCACTCTCAATTTTTTTCTCATCTATGGAACAAGATACAATGCAAAATAATGGAACCTCTTCTCCTGCTAATTACTCGATATTTAACATAGCCTGATAGTCATCTAGTGGTAGGGTTTTGGCTTCCTCAACTCTCAATTGTGATAAGGTTTTGGAAATTATAGTATCTTCTTGAAATTTCACACGTGGCTAACCCAATATGCATGAGTAACAAGGGATGACATGCCATCCTTTTGTACCATGGTGGTCAACACGGTAGGTCACATTGTAGGAGGCATAACTTTTGCATATGATCTTCAATTGACGTGAATTTTGTTCCATTCGAGAGGTCTATGAGTGTATATCAACATCAAGGGGTCTAGGCCAAAGTAGAGAGATTTTTGACCCCCAAAAAATGACGATTGATGCCTCAAAATGGCTCCAAAAGATTTCAAACCCCACTTTCTCAAACTGATACCTATCGTTAACATGACCCTACAAGCTAATTCTTCCAATTTTTTTCCACTCTGAAGTCATTGAGATAAATGAAAAATAATATAATGATCCAATCTGAATCATATGAGATAGCGAAAAATTGTAATTTTTTTTTCCACTGCATATGCATAGTAGATGGAAACTACTTATGCATGTAAGAAGGTCATTTGGCTTATGAAATTGTGTTCAAAAGTAGGGCTAAGTCACAGAGTACATGGGAACTACTTCTGCATGTAAGGAGGTCATTTGGCTTATGAAATTGTGTTCAAAAGTAGGGCTAAGTCAGAGAGCTACTACAGTTCAATGTGATAGTAGCAGTGTCATTTGGCTGGCTAAGAACCCAAATTTTCTTAAATGCATAATAATAGTAGGGAAAAGTGTTGGCTAGAGGTGGGGAATAAATGAAGAGGAATAGCATGGAATAAATGCAAACCACTAGAAGACACTGAATGTTATGCAACAACAATTGGCCATTTACTTGTTATGGTTTTCAACATGTAGAATAAAAAAACCATAGATGGTTTATGGTTTTTTTATACCAGTTTATTCAATGCTAGAGTTCGAGGAAAATATTGTATATTTTTATATACTATTATGCTAGTAAAATTTCTTCATAATTTTTATGCTACTCCTCAACACTCTTGTTGAAAGACTCTATATTATAACCATTTAGTTGCTAAATAAAACATTGAGTGTTTTTTATA
>SNQJ01S0124316.1:20497-47110 GCA_010110895.2 Picea sitchensis | reverse complement strand
GAAGACTTGATAAACTTGATTAAATTAATTGCAAGTGAAATGTTATGTGTTTAAAGCAACAGGATCAATTTGCAACACATAATAAAGGATTACTTATGTAGAAATAAACATAGACAACAACATAAATCATTTAACATCATACATAAACACAACAACTTGATAAAGGAGTTCACCCCACTCCGGGCTACATCTCCTGGTCCAGCCTCCAAATGGATCTTTTATATTAAATTGATCAAAGTGCTTAAAAACATGCCTTACAGTGCTCAAATTGACAATCTGACTGCTCCAATGGCTCCGTAACGTCCCAAAACCCCTGTTTGGGCTCTTTCGGCACCTGAAACAGTCGAAAAATGAAGAAGATAGCCTCCTTGAAGTTCTCCCCTTCAACTATGTTGTCTCTGGTTCTACAATTTGCACCCTTGTGCTTCCAACCTAGCACACACGCTCTTTAAAGCTTAAAGAACCCAGTCCCGTGAATAATCGCGCACCGATAAAAACCGTACGACGGTTAGGGCACCTCCAGCCCCTAACCACCTCGGTATTGGGCACATGAGCACATGCGACTGCAGGCTTGGTTACAAAGTGGTTATTCAGTTTGAAAACCGTGCAAACGGTGGAACTCTCGCGCAAATACATAACCGTGCGCATAACACAATGTTTAAACCCGTATAAACATTACATGAAACAATATTAAACCCCCGCGTGATTTAATACAAGGGCCATATAACTATGTTATATATGTTATATATAACATTGCAATGAATTGCAATGCGCGCGCGCCACAATATATACATATGGTCATATATATTTCAACGGAACCATGGGTCGAGGCTTAAGCCCAGACCCGGCCCCTTTTCCGCTATAACATAACATCCATGTTAAATAATATATTCAAGGCATATTTAACAAGGATCAAAGGCGGGACTGTTGGTTAGCGGAGCATTATGAAAACTTTAGTGTTTGGGGAGGTCCGGGGGTCGAACCCCGCGGCCTCCATACCATTTTATATAAACACAAACATATGAACCAACCACATAGTGACACATGTCAGCACAACATTCACCGACAAAAAACCAACCAATATGCACCATGTCATCAAACTACCATGTCATCATGATGGTACGGCCCTCCACGTGGTCGTACGGACTGTACGGATAGGTACAGTCAACATCCCAAATTTTTATCTGTTTGGCTTGGCAGTCAGATCGCGATATCTCCTCCATACGGACTCCGTTTGTGAAAATAAATATACCACCGGAATCAGGAAAATGAGATGGATGCAATGGAATTGTTTTTGTCTCATTTCGAGCACTTTGAAAATTGAGCAAAATTTGATCCCCTGATCAAAGTATGACCGGAAGTGTTTCACTGCTTTAAAAACAGTACATGCCTGTTGATCTATAGCTAGGTAAGTCAGCTCTTCCCCTTTGAAAGATAAGCTCATGAAGGAAATGGGTATTTCATTGCTTTCATCATTCCTTTGTGTTAACACAACAACATAAGATCGGTCGGAGGCGAAAGTATAAAGAGTGAAATCCTGAGAGAAATTGAGACTCATCAAGGAAGGAGATTCTATTATTTATTTTCTAATATAATCAAAAGCTTGACTTTCTTGGGGTCCCCATTGATACTGAACATACTTTTTAATTAAATTCTATAAATTTCTTACCATTTCTAAGAAACTTGGGACAAATCTTCTGATGAAATTAATCCTGCCTAAGAATGGCTTTGTTGGAAGAGGGAGGGGAGAGTTTGGAAATAGCTTGGGTTCTTTCAGGATCAATAATCATTCTGTATTTGGACACTATGAACCCAAGTATTTTTCCTTTATCTACCAAAAATGCTGATTTCTTAGGATTGAGAGATATGTCATACTTGCAGCATCGTTCTAGGACAACCCTAAGGTGAGACAAGTGATCTTTCTTGTTTTTAGAGAAAACGATAACATCATCAAGATAGACCACTATTGATTGATTTAGGAGACCATGAAAATCAATGTCCATTGCTCTTTGGAAAGTGGCCCCGACATTTATAAGTCCAAAAGGCATCTTCATGTAGGCATTACTCCCTCATGGGGTACGGAAGGTAGTTTTAAGTTGATCTGAGGGAGACATGAGGACTCGGTTGTACCCCGAAAAACCATCTACCAGAGATAGTTTTTTTGAACCAGATACCTACTGAAGAATTTGTTCAATTTGAGGAACGGGATAGTTATCTTTATCAGACGCTCGGTTCAAGTTATGAAAGTCGACACAGAGTCTAATTTCACCACTTTTATTCCTTACAGAAACTAGATTAGACACCCATTTTGTGTGTCTTACTGGGAAAATTATCTTTGCATTGAGTAATTTATTCATTTCTTTCTTGACAGTGGGTTCCAATTTGGGGTGTATCTTTCTTAATTTATGCTGAAAAGGATGAGTTTTTGGTTTCATGGGGATGACATGTTGTATTATATTAGGATCAAATGTTTTAAAATTATTTAAATTATTTAAACAATTTTATAAAGGTGGATCATTCTTTCTCGAAGCATCTCGTTCCCAAATTAATATTTTGAGGATTGTCCTTAGTCCCTAAATATACTGTCTCATAAGTTAAAAAAGAACTGTTCGTTTTACAATTAACTGACCCTCTAAATTTATCATGAAAGTCATAAAACCTCTCTAGTCTTACAACAGATCTAGGAATAGAGTTTACCAGATCATACGTCGATTCAAGATATCTAGGATCTGATATTACCGTGAAGTTGTGGAGGTTTTCATCATGAGTGCCTTCATCAATGATTGCACCTTGGAAGGTGTCCTTGATATGCAAGAAGTTGATGATCTGTTGGTCATCATTGAACACTCTCCAATTGGTGATGTTATCTGGGATCGATGGCCTGAACAACAATTCAATCAAAAATTCATTAGGAAAAATACCTTCTGTGGGCAATAGTTTAGAAGCAACATTAGCCAATAAATCATCCTCCGAATTACTTAATCTAGGAATGGAATTTATGTTAAATGCTGAAAATTTTTGCATTAAACTCCATAGTTCAGTTTGGTAACTTTTCATATGTGGTGACAAGAAATGTATGGAGTTTCTTAGCTTCCTAACCATGATTTATGAATAACCAAATACCATTAAATCCCATATGTTCATATCCACATCTTTCCTAAGCTCTTGTAAAAGTGCTTCGTATTCGGCGGTGTTATTAGTGCACTCGAACTCTAATCGACAGACAATGAAAGTATTATTACCTGTGGGATCTATGAACACACATCTTGCACTGACTCCTTCTTTGGATTTGGATCCGTCAAAGTAAAATGACAAGATTTGAGTTGTATTGGGAGTGTTTTCCACATTTGGAAAAGTTGATGTCTGAGTATAGGTCATAACTTCTGACTTTGCTCAGGATCAGTGATGGGGGGAGTTTCAGTCATGATGTTACCGAATAAGGTATTCATTCCCTGCATTTCAAATGAATTAGTAGATGCGGTAAAAGGTTCATTTTCATTATTTATATCCGTCACGGTGTGCTTGAGATAGCATTCACAGTTTATCCTAATTTTATTTGGTTGTCCATTTTCCAATAGCCACAAATGAGACCAATTTGTGTCAAAGTAACCATGTAGCTGTTCGGACTAGTCCTTGCTTAGAAATAGACCATAGAATTCAGGGATATCAACAAAAATAATGTCAATTATCTGGTGGACCTTAGAATTGGAATATAATCTAAAAAAAACATCCTTAAGTTCATCGATAACCTTTACATTCGTCTGATCAAGATGAATGATTTTGAGATTAGAAGATTGAAATTCTGCATTAATTTTTTGACAAACAGATAAAGGCATCACATTCGATGATGCGTCGGAATCGACCATGCAATTATGTACATTCCTATTAAAAATTTCAAAGTTTAATAAGAAAGTCAGGACATTTTTATGAACAGTAACAGCAGAATTCGGCTGATTTTTTGTCGTTGTCCCTGAAACGATTTTATCTACATTTGATAAAGTTTTTTCAACAAAGTCCCTTTTATCTAGAGGTTCATATGTCGTTTTAGTTGGGATGTTTTTGGTTGTTTTAGAACTAGTTTCTTCATTTTTCTTGCTGCTAGGACCGTTGTTCTTACTGTTTTGAAGAATTTTATGCAAAATAAGGGGGAATTTCAAAATCTCGAAAATAGAAATATTAACCCTTAGTTTTTTTAGATCTTAAATTAAATCATATTCTAAAACTGGGGCTGCTAATTTTTTTTTTATTTCAGCTTTCTTTGACTGTTTCGGTAATACATTAGTACTCACTTCAGAAGAAGGTTTGTTATGTGTTTTA
This sequence comes from Picea sitchensis, assembly GCA_010110895.2. NCBI lineage: Eukaryota > Viridiplantae > Streptophyta > Pinopsida > Pinales > Pinaceae > Picea > Picea sitchensis. The sequence continues at coordinate 42,793 of SNQJ01S0124316.1, read as the reverse complement.
ATTCTTGTGTTATAAGGGTGAACAGTTTCAAAATTTGCTTGGACAATACTGTCAAAGAAGTGTCCGAAGATATTGGGGGATGATTCCTCTTCTTCTGCTACTTGTTCCTCAGTTGTGTCTTCAAAATTTTTAGGAGGGGAAGAAATAAAATTATCATGTGCTTCTAGAATGGTTTGCAAACCGTACTGCAAGCTTTCGAAATTAAAACCTTTAGTGGTCAGGTTTGGCCGGTTGGGAGGAAAAGGTTTTCTGAAAGGAGGTTTAAAACTTCCTTTGCTTGAGGATGCCTCCTCAACCGATATCTTCAAATCTACGACTTGATTTGATAGTTTTTGGAAAGCCTTTTGCAATATTTCTAAGTCCAAAGTTTCAAGTTGAATTTTGGCTTGGGGAGGCCTAGTAAGGATTTATATTTTCTTCTTAGAGGATGAAGTTGTTTTAGCTTCACTAGTCAAATTTTCTTTTAATCTTAGTATATCCTTTTCAATTTTGCTTTCCTCCTCGAAGGTTGTTGGCACAGGGGAAGACCTAGGGTTCAACTCTCAATATCACACCAACAAAACCCTAACTACCAGCCCTTTTGGCAACACCTGTGAAGCAGATGAAGTCTCACCCGAGGTAGAGGTAGGGGTGGTTGCAGGACTCATATGTCTGTAAGCTTAGCTGGGACACAGATCTGTGATTATATCGCTTAGCAATTACCTAGCATAGATTATCCATCAATATTCAACCCTTATGATACTTTGCAGATAGCATAGAGCATCGCAGTATGTACTTAGATATAAGATGATTCAGAACTTAGTCACAGAAAGATAGATTAGATTCAGTAGATCAAGCACTAAGCATCTTATATATCAAACCTAACATTCATTCATATCTCATAAGCACAAAGCATAACTAGATCTATCTAAACACATCAAGGCATTTAGCAAGGAAGAGACAACTCATCAGATTGAGGCACATAGCACAACACACAAATTTACTGTGGTTCACCCCCACCTTGGGGCTACATCCACAAAGTCTTCTTCTTTATTATCTCAGTCAAGCAGTTACAACACAGAGCTCCAATAATCCTTACTTTGCAGAGGACAGAAGATTTGCGCAGCTCACTAGATCCTTCTTCCTTGCAGTTTAGAACAAAACTACAACAACTTGCACTGAGCTCTACAAGCTTCTTACAATCATGCATAGAGCACTTACAATATGCATCTGATCACACAGATCTAGTTGCTAGCACTAAACGATCAACTATACATCACATAGATGTACTACTGTCCTCCACTTACGTTTCCTAAGTATCTATTTATAGATTACAAAAATGGGCCTAAGAATGGGTAAACCCACGGGCCAACATCCCTTTCCTATTACATTAAACCAAAACCCTAAAGGGACCAAAAAATAGGTCTAGCTCCCCCAATTTCTGCTTTGCGTTGCGCTCCATCTTTGAAAAGCTGTCGAAGTCCCAAAAATGGTCAAATATGACCAAGTGTTCTTCAAAACTTGGTCAAGGGCCAATAGGCCCCCAACACTCACCTATGATTCATCCCAAGTCATTCTAGTCTGATCAATTCCACCTCAAATGCCTCGAGCTTGGATTGAGCTTCTTCGACCTACTGCAATATGATAACCTCTTGCTCAATGAATTCTTGGATCACTATGTCATTTACTGGCCCTTCATGTATTGTTCTGAGGTGATGACAACTTGTTCAAGCTTAGTTCCCTAGATTTCAACTTCGGTGAACAGTTGGCATGCCTTTTCTTGGATTGGTTGAAGTCGTTGGGAGACTTCCATCACTTTACTTTGCAATGTGTGTACCTGTTGTTGGGTTGTGCATTGTTCTGAAAATCTCTTCATTCTTTCGACTAGGGTCAAGGCCTTCATCTGCACCTATAGCATGTCTGTGTGTTTAATTTCTTTTTGGAGCTATACCTCCAATGCCTACAACTCTAGATTCTCTGTGAGGTTCTCAAGGGTTTGGGCGTTTCTAGCACACAACTGCTTGTATTCCAAGGCAAAGGTTTTTAATTGGTTGACTGTGCTACGGGAAGTTTCCTCCCTTAGATATCTTATTTCTTGAGGAGTCTCAGGCACGGTATGAAGTTCTAGATCTATGATGCACTACTAAAGTTGTTGGATTACTTCTTTGAGTTATGTCACCTGTTGTGGAACACGTTCTTCAATATTTACTTCTGTGACCGTCACGGAGAGAAGTGCTTTGTGAACCCTTTCCTGTACTTCAAGTTGCTCTGTTAGAAACTATGCTTTTTCCTCATCCCACTTCACTGTTAGGGAAAGATTTTCCCATTCTTCCTTACTCTGTTTTTCTAGAAGTGCACTTTGTACTTGTGTCAAAGCCTGGGTAGCTTGCGCTGTGTCTTCTTGAGCTTGTCGAAAGGGAGCTTCGACTTTATCGAAGATCTGGTGTAATTGGGTGGGATCATCACCTATTCCTATTGTTTCAACTGTTAAAAGAGCAGTAGAGGTTGTTCGGTTGGAATAGAGTACCTGCTACATTTCTTGGATTTCACCCTTGATTCAGCTAAATATCTCCTCCTTCTTCGCTTCTTGTCTTTCTGTGATCTCTTGTGAAGCATCATTCAGTGTAACGGTTAGGAAGTCGAAGTCATATGGTGTGAGGGTAGTCTTAAACGTAGTTCGGGTGGACTTAGATTTCTTTTAGGATGAGGGCTTTGGTGGGGTAGTCTTCCTTTTCTTGGAGGGATCCTCCTCCTCTCTAGGCGGAGTAACCTCGCCTTTGTTTTGCTCGACTTCTATCCCACCTAGTTCTTCACCATCACCTCCCTACACAGGTGAGATCGAAGTGATATTCATAGATGTGCTATGGACATCTTGAACTTCAATATCTTTCTTAGTCTTACCTGGTCCAGGTGTATCCAGCATAGCTTCAGGGCTTTCCACATAAGACATTTATGTGGGGTGTTCTCAAATAAGGAGGTCCTTTGACCATTCCTTGGTAATCTGCTCCAAGTCTTCTTCTGTCAACTTGTAGTATGATTGGATTTGTTGTTTGTGTTCATCAGTGCACGCTGTGATATAGGTGAAGTGACAGTCTATGCTGAATTTTATCAAAGGTCTAAACCTATGAAGTGTGTTTGGAGTGATGCGCGGTGTAGACTAGATTGCATTCTTCAATTGGTTGTAATAGGCATGGAAGACAAAATTGGAATGCCACTGCTTGTTCATGTCATTGGAGTACCATAGCATACAGAACTTTGCAGCCAGTGGTTCGAAGGGTTCAATCTCTGGAAAAGTGGCACCTTCTGGTAGCTCCTAGGCGATGAAAGTGATTTGTATGAGCAACCAACTGAAGTGGAACTCGTACCCTTGGTCTTGTGCTTCTCTGCAATCAAGATCTAGATGGTTTACAAGATATTGCACCCAGTTCATCTATAGTCCCTCGGCTCACTTCCCTGTGAGGTCAACTACGAATCCAGTCACTTGTGTTGGTTTTTTCTTGTGAACTAGCTTGCCCACGATCAACTAACAAGAAAGGTGCACTGCGCCACTCTGGATAGAGGCTACCTTGTAACCTCACTTTCCCTTCTCAACATCGCCATAAGTTTCTTTTATCCATTGTGTGAGTGCTCGATCTGAGGTCTTTCCTGCATAAAAGTCCTGTGGGTCAGGGCCTTGCATACTAAGTCCTAAGATCTAATTTATCAAGTTCGTATCTACAGTGATGCGACACTCCAGCCATAAATATACTCCATGGTAGCAGGACAACAACAACTTGGTGCATGCATTGACTTCGGTGTCTTCCGAAGTGCAGGATCTTCATTACATTAAGCAGTGTGGACTGTGCGAGGTTCTAGGTCCATGACTGCGGAACAATATTATAATTCTTTCTTTTGGTTCTGGTTAAGTACTTATGTGGAGCTAACATGCTGTAAGATTTACAATATCCAAGGTTAAAATCACTGAATTTTAGTGCTGCGATCTTATCTTGGTCAGCATGGACTGTGCGCACCCCTTTTGGAAGGTACGTGGTGATCAATGCATACTCAAATTCTCAAGGTATGATGTCATGGTTAATGGCACCATTTAGAGGTGGTAAGTAAGTCAGTAGAATGTGTGGGATAATCTTGGCATTTGCGATGTCATCCTTGTGCTTAGTTCTTCTTTCTGCATCGGCTCGAGATGTCCCTGCTCGAGCAGTTGATGGGGAGGCCTGTACTCCTGTCGTGGATGATTCTTGGATGATGGTGGAAATTCTTATTTACAACATGACTCTCTCAGTCATTAAGTCAATCAAAACTTCTTCAACTTTCTCAGCAGGACTGAGCTCATCCGACATACAAGCTTGGGTCGACTAGCTCGGGTGTGAAAATGAATTCAGAGACTACAATGAATAGTATGGAAGTAAGGAAATGATCACAAGGTGAAGTAATCTCAAGTTTCAAGCTCAAATTCTCACTTAGCAAAAAGTATTTTCGGTGCGTTGCGCGACGGACTAAGTAGGGAAACTTAGCAACGGTCTTCTTACAATGGTTATGAGGTTGCATTAACTGATGTTATGTCCATTTGGCGTGGTATAATTGTCTAGTGGTGAGCCATAAAATCATTCTAACCCATTTGAAGCGACAATCGAATGGTTATATTGGCTTCCAACGGTTATATAGGCTTGAATTAGCAATACTCTTGCTGAAACCAAAACTCATCAAGAATCCATCCATCTGATATAGTTTCCAACTCATGGATGGTAGTATAGATGGAAGTGTATTAGGCTTACTGTATCAAGTGTCTCATCATAGAAAACTACCTCTGTTTGCCAGAATCCTTTGTTTATAGATGTTTCTTTGTATTTCTCGACACTTCCATCAGCTGCATGTTTGATCTTATAGATCTACTAGGAAGTTACCACAAAGTTCCCTTCTAGTTTTTGAACAATATCTTGAGCATCATTCTTTTAAGATATACTGGTATTATTTTGTTATGGCATCTTTCCATACATGTTCTCTTGTTGCTTCTCCAAGACAAGGAGGATTATAATAAATGAAGTGGCTCATGACTAAAGGATAGCTCGAAAATATCTTTTGACTTCTCGAGATGTGCCTTGAGGGGATTGTATGTTTCTCTGCCTCATGCAGAGTGAGCTTAGGTAGGCCTTTTATTCCCTACTGCAATATCTATTGGACACTGGAGCAATTGGATCATATGGAATAATGTTTGTCTCCCTCTGAAATGTTGAAGGGGGAGAATATATTGTCTCACTGTCAATCTCCATATGAGATTCGTTGGATCTTTGAAAGGATATCTCTTCTTCAAGGACAACATCTCTAATTGTCTCAATATTTCTCTGACTAGGGATGTAGATCTAGAATGCCTTCGATGATTCACTATTTATCCAATAAATGTATCCTTTCTCCCTGAAGGGTCTAGCTTGTACATCTTCTCTTTGGGTACATGCAAATAGACTGGGCATCGAAATATCCTAAAGTGTTCAATCTCAGGCTTCACTCCGGTGAAGATTTGGGAGTTGTGTTTTTCAAAGCTTGGTGAAGCCACTTGTTCTGAACATATACTGTGTCACGCATGATTCTTCCCATGGAATCATAGAAAGATTTTGATCATGCATTATTGCATTTATTGTCTCAAGGATGGTTCTATTCTTCCTCTTTCCCAAATAGTTTTGACTCCCTCTAAGTCAAGTGACTCCCTATGAAGGATAAGCATATTCCTTTGTTCTTAACCTGTTTGGAACAAGAAAACAAGAGGAACCAAAACAATAATATCTCCTAAAGGAGAATAATGAGTACATTTCTAGAATCAAAACAATTTAAGGATTGTTGTCACATCTATAACACCTAATTTTAATGTAGCAAACTTTATAAATATAGGTTAGAGGAATGCCAATTACAACAATCAAACCTAGAGTCTTCACTTCCAGTGTGTTGTTCCTTTGAATGCACTGAGATCCCTCTGGATCCAAGACTTCAGGAAAAGGTTCCATCGTCTTGCAATTACCCTTTTGACAATGATACAAATAATATATATACAAGTGCATACATGAGGGTGTTGATATGATTTATCCAATGGCACATGGATGATCTCTGTCCTCTGATATCTTCATGAAGGAGGTATGTCACAATGACACCTTTTTGTATCACCCAAAATAAGTCTTCCTTTGAAGCCTTGTCTTCCAGTAACTTGAAGTTTCTTGATCCATCAAGCTTATCTTCCATCATAGTTTTGTTCATCATAATTTTAGATTCTTTACAACCCTTTGTCAACTGGGCTAGAAAACCTAATGGCTAGGCTAGGCTAGAAATTTTAGGTTTTGTTGGACTTATGACTGCCAAAAATAATCCTTTGAAAGATAGGAGAACATTGGTGAGTTGAAGAGATCCTTCAATGAGTTGCATAAACCCTAATACTGAAACTTCTACAGAAATTTCAAAAACTCTAGAAACCCTAGGGCCAAAATTTCAAAATGCTCATAATTTTGATCTGAATCTTAATAGAGGTGTGTTGAAGGAGGTTGTACACTCCTATTCTATTTTTATCCCAAACATCGAACTGCCAAGTGATGAAAGAATACAGAAGCGCAGGTCGTATAGATTTTCTGGGAACCCTAAGATGGTCATGCAATTTCTGCAGAAGAGAGAGAGGATGGCTAAAACTTGTTTGTGCAATGGGTTCTTAAAGACCTATGCTCTGAAACCATGTTGATTTTTCAATAAGAAAGGTTAAGCATTTAATTCATTCCATTTTTTCATTTAACTTAACCATAACCAATAATGTTTCAACAGCCAAGATCAGAAGAAGAAACACCATGCACAAGAACACAAGAAGTTTCTTGGGAAACCCTTCTCAACAACGGAAGAAAACCCAACCAAAATCATTTTCTATATTCTTCAAGATAAATACCTTCACCACCAGTAAAACATAGAACACAAGAGGTTGCTCAAACCCTAGAAGATTAGTGCCCAAGAGAGGTGCAAAATTTTCCCAAGAAGGTGTACTTGCCGAAATTTCCAAACTCACATGAAAGATATATTTCCTCAATGGGGAATTTAGATTTACTTATAATAAATTGAACTTGTCAACAGAAGTTTCTATTGGCACAATAGGTCCGACCTCTCTATCTCATAATATAATTATTATTGACCAGATTAATTATCTTTTACATTAATTAACAATTACATTAAGGTGGGGTCGACCTATACCCTTTACATTACAATTAGGGTTACAGGAAGGTCCAACTCTTGAACAATATAGCAATGGATCTCATACACCCACTAGTTCTCATCCACTAGGGGCACATCCATATGGATGTCCATATATTTGGCTCACTGCATTACATATAAGAACCACTTCTAGTGCTCAGCCACTAGGATCATGTTCACTTGTTCTCATCCACAGGCATGTCCACTCAACATATCTTCTTTCCCACTGCATTACACATGAGAGTTATCTATATTTTCTCATCAACTCTCTGCTCATAGGAGGCTAATACATCATCTTCATTTTTGTTCTCATGATGATGCACCCAACACTTTGGTATTTCACACGTTCACCTTGTGCTCAGCCATAGGTACGTCCAACTCTGCAGATCTCCTTTCTCACTGAGTTACACAGGATAGTCATATGAAGTTATTCTCAACTCTCTATAAGGAGGAGGCCATCTCTATGTTCCAGTTTTTTCTCAAATAGGAATCACACACCCCTCTCTTGAGATTTCTCTCAGGTTTGTAAGCTAGAGAATGTCTTAAGTAGCTACAATCATCAACATATTGCAAGTCCATATTATCATTATCTTTAATTGTTTTTCATTTAATTTCATTTTAGAGGAACTACAAAAACAATTTTCACAATAAGATGTCCTTAGAGACTATCTTTTTGATTTTATAGTGACACAACATCGTCAACATAAATCAACACCAACAAATCATAACCTACTATGTGCATTCCTCCTCCTTCATTCTTCCTGGACCAATGTTCTAACTAATTTATGATTATGCCAAATAATGTTGGAGAAATAAGCATCCTTATTTCACTCTAATATCACTATTGATTTTGTCTTCCCTTGTTCTTGTTTTATCATTCTTTTTTTTTAGCATTCATCAATATCCACAATTTTTCAATATCCTTTCATATAAATGAAAAGTAATTTTTCTTCACTCAACTAGAATTTCCAAAATTTTCATTGTATCCATTATTTTCAAATGTTTTATTTGGGGCATTGTATCAAATACTTTAGAAAGTCAACAAAGTAAAGATAAATACTATTAACTTTGTGTGGTTCTTTCATCCCAATAATTATAAGAGTTACTAGGTGGTCAATTAATTATTGCATATAATTATGCATGGAATCATATGCTCTTAGGACTGCATAATTATTTCATATGAATGGCATATTAGTACAACTGGTATCAAATCTTGGGTAGGTTTTTTGGTGTGTCATAAATTGGTATCAAATCTTGGGTAGGTTTTTTGGTGTGTCATAAATTGGTATTGGAGCTTAAAATAAGGTTATATAATCCTTCATGAAGGATGGAATTAATTAATTAATCGTATCAGAGTATTAATGAGTTAAGTAAAATAAATTTTGAAAATTTTGTATGTGACAGAGTTTGGATTTTAGTGACATATGCCTAGAACTGAATCTAGGGTATGTTACAATGTGGTATCAGGTCACAACTATAGCACTTGGCCCAGATGGGCCAAAGCTAGCATGATAGAACATAAAATTTGAAAGGAAATAATTCAAAGGATTCCTGCAAATTATTTGGTTGAAGTTTCCCATGAGAAATTGGGGAAATTTCCTGTAATTTTGGAAAAATTGAGCTTAAGGGTTAAAAATACTAAATTTTAAACATTTTTTGAGTGATTTCATGCCTAGAATTGGCCAAATTTATGAATCTCAAAGCATTCACATAAGTAATTGGGAGAAATTAGGAAAAAAACCCAATTTATGGGAGAAACTTTCAGGATAAAAGTGCTTAAAATATCATAATGGATAATAATATATGTCAATATAACCATAAGAGGGTCAGATTTGGCTCGAGAGGCTGTGAATTATAGAATCATGGTGGCATAAGTAGATAAATTGGGTGAAATTGGGTGAAAACCCTAATTTATGGTAAGCATTCAATGGGATTTGGATGTTTGACGGATGGTTGCAGATGTTGAATTGATATTCACAGGGAAAAAAATTTCTCATGGGATATTAATTACAGAGGTTTCACGGGGACTAGGGAGAAATTTAAAAAATTAGTCATTTTTTTAAATTTGGGAATTTTTAGAATTTTTGGAAAATTGGGATTTTTTTTGTACTTGGTGACGTGGAGGCCACGTGTCAAGTGGCATGAAAGTGGTGACGTGGATTTACATTTTGTTAGGTACATGGTGTAATTCCATAGTAGCATCATGGTAGGCTACAATGGCAATCTCAGGGGCTTGTAGTGCAAGGTGGTGTGCCCAAGGAGTGGTGTAGGGACCACGATGGACAAGGTTGTAGACAAGATATCTTCCACCATGGTGCCACCACAAAATCATAATTTACATAATTCTTGGGATGAAAATAAAGGAAATATGGAGAAAATAAGGTAAATATATAAGCCACCATTTTCCAGAAATAGTTCTCAGGTACATCCAACACAAAATGATTCCAGGATGATAGATTGTTTGGGGAAAAGGCTAAGAAAATAAACCATAAAATGTTGGGGATGTGAGGGAGACCACCTGTATATATATTATCCTCACAAATATTAAAGGATGAGGAATGTTCACATTGTCAAAGAAGATGATATACTTGAAGGCATGGATAGAAGCATGTCGATAATTTATTCATCCTTGGAAAACATGCAAGAAGAATATCAATCTCATATGATTGAAGTAGAATGTAATATTGATAATTATCACATAGTCATTTTAATTGATTATGGAAATATTCATAATTACATAGATCCTAATATTGTTGAGATATTTAATTTGAAAAGAAGAAGGCATGGAACAAATTGGTTGGTTCTACTAGCCACTGGATTTAAAAGAAGAATCAATGATCTAGTTAAGGATTTTCCAATAGACATGAATGGACTCAACACAAACGAAGATTTGAATATCACATCTTTGGGTTCATATGATTTCTTAATTAGTATGGATTGGTTGGGAAAAAATAATTCTTTCATAGATTTCTACAACAAGGCATTCACTTGTCTTTATGAGGAAGGGACGTAAATTTATGTTTAGGGGATTCCAAGTCCTGTAACCATTAGATAAATTTCATCCATGCAATTGAAAAAGAGTTTCATAAAAGGATGCTAGATTTATGAAGAACATATGGAAGAGGTAGCCAAAGATAAAATTATAATTATTGAAGACCATATAGTCTTGAAATATTATGAGGATTTATTTGGGGAGATACCAGAGTTACCACCAAAGAGACACATTAATTTCTCCATTGATTTGGTGCTTGGAGCTACCATAGTGTCTAAGACTCCTTAGAGGATGAACACACCAAATATAAAGGAATTGCATATGCAACTTGAAGAAATTTTGAAGAAGGGTTATATACACCCAAGTGTCTTACCTTGGGGTGCCTCAATGCTCTTTATGAAGAAGAAGGATGGAACCTTAAGGATATGTATTAACTTCAAACAATCGAGTAAGGTTACCATAAAGAAAAAATATCCTTTGCCAAGGATTGATGATCTATTTGATTAGTTGTAATGTGAAAGGATATTTTCCAACATTGACTTGAGGTCAGGTTATCATCAAGTGAGAATCAAAGAGGAATATATCATCAAGACAACATTCAGGACAATATATGGAAATTATGAGTTTGTGGTGGTGCCATTTGGACTATAAAATGCACCAATTGTCTCCATGTGTCTAATGAACAGAAAGTTCAAAGAGTATCTTGAAAAGTTTGTGATTATTTTATTGGATGTTATACTCATCTACTCAAAGACAGAGGAGAAGGATTATAAGTACTCAAGGATTTTGTTATAGGTATTAAACGATCATCAACTCTATGCCAAGATGAGAAAGTTCTCAGTTTATTAGAGAAAAAATCATTATTTGGGCCATATTATTTCAAAGGAATGGATATAATTGATATTGAGAAGATAGAATCCATTAGAGGATGTCCAACATTGAATAATTTTACAGAGTTCAGATCATTCATGGGACTTGTGGGTTATAATAGAATATTTATTGACAGTTTTTCAAGGATTGCACACCCAATTAATTCTTTGCAAAAGAAGGATGTGAAATTCGAATTGACTTTTGAATGTGATGAAAGATTTAAACACTTTATTGTGAATTGACTTTTGAAGTGCACCAATATTGAATATTGTTGACCCATAAAATAATTTTATTGTGTGCACTAATGCATGCAAGGAAGGGATTTCTAGAGTCCTTACACAAAGTTGACATGTGGTATGCTATGGGTCAAGGAAGTTGAAATGACATGAGAGGAACCATGCCACACATGGCCTAGAGTTGGAAACCATACTTCATGTCTTTAATATGTAGAGCCATTATGTCATGGGAAAAATATTTGAGTTGAGGATAGACCATAGTGGTCTAAAATATTTGTTTGGACAACCAACACTAAATTCCAAACAAATTAAATGGATTAAATTCCTTAGTGAATATGATTTTGATATAAAGCATATCAAAGGTAAGGAACATAAAGTGTTCGATGCACTTAGAAGGAGAGTGGATGAGATACATGCTACAACCATTAGCATGTACATGTTTGATTTGAAAGGTATAATTTTGGAAGCTACAAATCCAAATCAATAGTATTTGAAAATAAAGGAATTGTTATAGCAAGGTAGTTTACAACCAAGATATACATATTATGAGTTGAAAGAGGATAGATTCCTCATGTTAAAGAGAAAAGTATATGTGTATAAATGTCAAGAGATGAAATATTTAGTGCTGAGAGAAATGGATAATGTACCTTATGTTGGGAACCCAAGATATTAGAAAACAATTGTAACTATAAAAGGACAATACTTTTGGCTAGGAATGAATAAAGAGGTGGTTGATTATATAGCCAAATTTCTAGAATTTCAAAAGGTAAATGTTGACCATAAACATCTAGCTATATTTCTACAACCATTTCCCATTCTTGAGTGGAAACGGGAAGTTATCATAATTTATTTCATTACTAAACTGCCAAGGATAGTAACGCATCATGATTGCATCATGGTAGGGTTGGATAGATTAACTAAGGCTGCCCATTTTATTCCATTCAAGATAATTCATAAGGAAGCCAACATTGCAAACATTTACATGAAGGAAATTTCCAGGCTACATGATGTGCCTAAGGAAATTGTTTCTGATAGAGATCCCAAGTTCACATGAAACTATATAAGGGATTATTTAAAGGATTTGGGACAAATTTAAATTTTAGCACAATGTATCACCTAGAGTCAGATGGGAAAACAAAGAGGTTCAATTAGGTTATTAATGATATGATGAGGATGTATGTGATATATAAGCCAGTAAAATGGGATGATTATTTGCATTTAGTTTAATTTTCTTATAATAAAAAGTATTGGTCATCTTTCAAGATGAGCCCATTTGAAGCCTTGTATGGCAAGAAATAAAACACACCTATGAGTTGGGACAACCTAGCAGATAGAGCCATCATTGGGCTAGAATTTCTCAGGAAAATGGAAATGTTTGAGGTTTTTTATTGTACATTTGTATATAATGCACTAAGGAAAATGCATAAATAAGGGGGAGGAATGTAATAACCTTAGGTTGAATTTTGGGTTGTAAATGTACATAATAGGCTAGTTACCCAATATGTTTGGGGATGGAGAGCCCATGCATATAAGTTTTGGGACAGAGTGCCTATGTGATATCAATCCATAGATATTGTATGTTTAAAGGATGGTGAGCTTGGAATCGTAAAATGTAATCACACTTGAATATATTAATAAATTACGTCATTATTGCAGACCAAGGTAGAGGGAAAGGGAGGGAAGGGATTAATGAATGGGATAAGCCAAGGGAGCTTAATCCTAAGAACATAATAATATAGTCCTAAGTCCTAATTCTTACGTGATGATTTTATCCTAATATCTCAAGTGGGAGAATCGATTCCCAAGTGGTGAGAGAGTAGTTCTTTGAGTGCCACTTGTCTAAAAGAGAACATGCATATTTAAAGTTTGGTCTTAGTGAGGAAGAAATCATTCTTGGTCATTCTTACCATTGGTTTTCGAGTGTGAGCTGAGGAGACAATATAACCCCGTGACATTGTGAACCATGTGAATCCTAGGTGGATTGGGTGTGCAATTCTCCTTGGATTTCCTTTGAGAAGGATGGAGCCCTGTAGGGAGAGTTAGGGGTAGGTTTCCCTAGGTGCGAGGCTTGGAGGGTGACTGGAGACTCCATTATATAAATTGGTGTTCTTGGATATGAAACTCACCAAGACTTCTTGGCCAACTTGTGCTAGATCCTAGAAGGGAATTGGGATAGCCCAAGGGACTGCAATGAAAACAAGGGGGTAAATTTCATTGGGTTGTGCAGGAAGATGGGGAATGAGAGTATGAAGGTTGGGACTATTGTTGGAGTTTAGTAACTTGTCCTAGTCATTTTTTTGTTAATTATGATACCTTAGTTTTCTTAGGTATCCTTTTCTATGGTCGATTTATATCCCTAGATTAGGGGTGACTTGTTGTTGAGAGTGTTAGAAAAAAATCTCTATAGTTGGGTGGAACATCTGAGGTCTACAACTAGTTGGTTTGTTTGTAAAAAGATAAGTGTTTTGTTATGTTTTTATGTTGAATAATGTGTGTTTATATATGCTTGATTTTGATATGCTATAATTTTATATAATTATGAGTGGAATTATATGATGTTAGGACTGCATAATTGTTTCATATGTAGGGAATACTATTACTGTTGGTATAATATCTCGAAAAAGGGTCTCATTGTATCATAAATTGGTATCAGAGATTAAAATAACGTTATACGAGCCTTCAGGAAGGTTGGAATTAATAAATTAATGGTATCAGAGTATTAATGAGTTAAGTAAAAGAAATTTTTTAAATTCCATATGTTGCAGATTTTGGAATTTAGTGACCCCAGAAGTGAGTCTGGGTTGTGTTAGAAATCTCAAGGGAATTTGTTCATATCTTTACACTATTTATTTGTATTTGTAGTCTATAAATTATTAAAATATATATTTTATATTTTAACTTGGGGCTAAGGATTACTTTGTAGTTATTTAACCTTTTGTTATTCTGAATCTACAAATCTCAAGGGAATTTGTTCATATCTTTGCACTATTTATTTGTATTTGTCGTCTAGAAATTATTAAAACATATATATTGTATTTTAACTTGGGGCTAAGGATTACTTTGTATTTATTCAACTCTTTGTTATTCTGAATCTCTCTCTCGCCACACATTTTCTCTTTAAATTTATTTATGATATTCTTATCAATTTTTAGTAGTATTCATGTTGTTTTTAACTACACATATAGTCCATCATCTTTTGATCCTTGAGTGAATTTAATCGATGTTTGAATTAGTGATAGGAAGGAGCTAATTTTTCATGTTCATTGGTAGGATAGGTATTGAACAAGTCCATTCATTGATTTTTTATTAATGTGAGTCATGCATAAATACAATGAGTTGAATTTTGATTTGATCTTATAAGAGGTTCGATGACTCTTCACATTCACCTATGAATTTTCATATTTACCTAAATTAACATTTACACCTATATTATGATTATACCATAATCCCAAGGATTAGTTATATAAAATTCCCCCCCTTAATTTAAAGGGGTGTTTGTAAGTCCCAATGTCTTTCCAAAATTTTCAGACTTTTCTCTTCCAAGTGCTTTCATGAAGATGTCTTCAATTTGATCACTTTAGTAACAATGTATAAAATAGATGGTATTGGTCTCTACATTATGTCAAATAATATGGTACTTCATGTTGATGTACTTGATTTGATCATGGAATCTAGGATTCTTGGCCTACTTGATCGCAAAACTATTATCAATCAAAAGTGGAGTAGAATTCACATTTTTCTCCTATAAATCCTATAGTATCTTCTTGATCCACACAATATCTTTTGTCACCTCTGCAACAACCACATATTTTCCCCCCATAGTGGAATCTATTGGAACAGACTATTTACGTGATCTCCAAGAAATAACAATTGATCTAAGACTCATGAGGTATCCTAAAGTAGAAACTCCATTCTTCTTATCCCCATAAAATTCTAATTTTGTATGTCCAACTTGTTTGAAGTCATCCACCTTAGAGTATTTGATCCCAAATTATTTAGTTCCCTTCAAGTACTTTAGATCTCTCTTCTCAACACATAAATTTCTTTCACAAGGTTTTTTCATGAACCTAGAAAGGATCCCAACTACAAATTAAATGTTTTTCTAGTCATAGTAAGGTGGATAAGACTCCCCACAAGTTCTCAATATTTAGTTCCATCCTCAAATTCATTTCCTTATTTTGATGTTAGATTTATATTTTTTTCCATTGGAGTAGAGGGAGGATTGCAATCATCCATGCCAAATTTGTTCAATAGTTCTCCAATGTACTTATATTGGGATATGAATACATGCTTTGTATTCTAAGATACTTCAATACCCAAGTAATAGTGGATATATCCCATGTTTTTCATCTCAAAAACCATATTCAATTATTTATTTATGGATGCAATATATGGTTTAGTGTTCCCTAGTATCAGAATATCATCTACATACACCATAATATGTACAACATTTTTTCCAACATTCTTGACAAAGAAAGTTGCATCACCACTATTAAAATACCTAAAATATATCTTCAAAATATGTTAAGTTAACTTTTCATATGATGCAGTAGGGTTTTCCTTTAGTCCATACAGATACTTTATCAGCTTGCATGCCTTATGTTCTTGACCCTTTACAACAAATCCTTTTGGTTGAGACATGTATACATTCTCCTTCAAGTGTCTACTCAAGGATGTTTTATTCACATCCATGTGATGAATTTTCTGCATATTATGTGTTTCCAAAGACAAAAATGCACAAATGGTATGCCATTTTGTTTTGGGGGAAAATGACTCCTCATAGTATATTCCTTATTTCCATTCATATCCTTTCTCCACAAGCCTCAACTTATGATTGTCAAGAGAGCTATGTGATTTGTAATTTTTCTTGAAGACCCACTTGCAGCCAATTGGTTTTCCTAGAAATGGAGGATCCACTAGCTTCCATGTACCATTCTTTATGAGAGCATCATACCCATTTTGCATGGCTTATTTCCACTCATCATGAGAAGCATATTATTCAAAGGAAGTAGATTTAATGTTAGTAGGTAAATTCAATTCAAAATAAAGTGAAACATCCATATCATTTACACCACCTTAATATGAATGATCGACATCACCTCCATATTGTCTGGTTGAATTTTTGGTTCTTGTCTTTCCAACCTCATGAGGACGAACACTTTCAAGTTTCTTTATGATCCAATTTGGAACTTTCTGTGACATTCTAGGTTTCTCCACCGATTGAGATGGTGTTGCATTCCCATCAAGGTTCAACATTTCAATTTTCTTGATCACATTCTACAATTGAAATTTTTGTCCTTATGTAGTGGTTGAATCTTCTTCATGAGGGGTATATAACACTTCAAAGGGAGATTTCAAAGATTTATCCAAGATAGGTATTCTACCTTCAATATGTGGAATCTCATCATCAAACCCAGGATATGTATTTACATGGGGGAATATATCCAAATTATCAAGTTTCCACTCAACAGTCTTATCATTCTTAGTGTATTCAAGAAAAACCACATCTATGGAAAGAATGAACTTTTTTTTTACCTCATCATAAAGATGGTTTTCCTTGGTAGTATTTGAATACCTCAAGAAGATGCACTTTTGATTCCTTGCACCAAGTTTGTTTGTTTTCTCCTTAGGAATGAAGGCATAGTAGGTGGAACCAAAAACCATGACATACCTTACCAAAGAAATGAGGTGATTCCACATTTCATAAAGAGTCTTGTTCACAAGAGCATGAGATTGACTTTTTGTTCTCACATACATTGCACATACAACTTCATAAACCCAAAACATCAACTTCACATTCTTGAAAAATAAAATTGAATGTACCATGTTCAAGAGTGTCCTATTCATTCATTTTGCTACAAAATTATGTTGAGAATTGTATGGAATAGTGGTTTGATGTTTGATTCCATGTTGAGGAATATAGGTTTCAAATTCATTACAAATGTATTCCCTTCCATTATTGACATCAATAATGCTAATACAAGATTATGTTTCATTTTCAATCCATACATGAAATCTTTTATATGTTTCAAATGCTTGAGACTTATGTTTCAACAAGTAAACCCAACACATCCTATTGTGGTGATCAATAAAAGTCATGATATATTTATTACCAAAATAATATGGATTAGGCATAGGTCCACACAAATTAGAGTGTATCAACTCTATCATTCTACATGTTCTTGAAGAAAAATTACGAAAAGGCTTCCTGACATGTTTACCAAGGATAAAAGCCTCACATTCCTCCAAATTCCTTGGAATGGTAGGTGTTAGCACCATGATTTTCATAGCTAAGGTTATAGGTTTGTCAACAATTTGCAAATTCATGCATGTTAGCACCCATATTGTTTTTATGATTAGCAACATCTAACATCTCCAAGGGTCAGTTTCAAAAGGAATCTTATCATTTATTTGTTCCATTTCGATTTGAAACTGTGTGCTGCAAAATTTTATACACACTACAGAGAGCACTTAACCATGAAAAGGATTATGTCATGCAGTGGATTTCATTATGCAATGGATTTCTGTCGTGTAGTGGATTTCGTCGCGCAGTGGATTTCGTCGCGCAGTGAATTTCGTCGCACAGTGGATGTTGTCGCACATAGGATGTTGTCGTGCAGTGGATACTATCAGGCATAGGATGTTGTTGTGCAGAGGATGTCATCGCGCAGTGGATTTTCCTGTGCACATGCTACAGGTCACACTGTGCAAATCACTGGTTTAGTGGTCAACTTCAAGATCAGTTTCTGACCAACTAGAGAGGAATTTTTAAAATCCTTGAGATTTTTTGTTGAGGACAAACCAAGTAATAAAAACCTCTCTCATATGTTAAAAACGTTTCATATTTTGGGAGATTCGAAGGGATCTTTGAGCCCTATTTTTCAGTTTTCATGATTTTTTGTCCGAGACATGTTTTTGCAACATGTATTCCGGCCATTTGGAGATGAATTTCAAGAAACCGAGAGAGAATTTTCTTTAAAACGAGCTTAAATACAAAAATCTCTCTCAGTTTTGGAAAATAGTTTTTTATTAGTGAGATATGATGTCATCTTTAATGCCTATTTTGCTAGTTTGTTGCACAATCCAGTGTGTTTTTTGTTCTAGGTTACTGTTGCGTAGAAGACTTGTTGTGCAAGGGTGACAGAGTGTCCAAAAATGCACATGATGGCTCATCACAACCATATGGTATAATTTTGATCATGATCAATGATTGTAAAGAATATTTCGGTTACGATTATGATTTGGCAATGTCGGGTTTTCTATTTTTAGTGAATTCATTGAAGTTATTGTTCTCTTTCAAAGAAAATTAATCCATGATTCTAGGAGGGATTAGTTCGACCCTAGCAACCAAGGGTGATATTAGTTTTCTATATATGGGGATCATTTTCATGTAAACAAGGTTGGTTGGAAAAATTAGTATAGACAGTGACTATTGTATGTAGTTTGAGCTTGAGCAAAATTTAATGCAAAAGTCCTGAAGCTTTGATGAAAAGATTCTAATTGTAGCAATTGGATGTATTGTTTTCATTTCCTTGCGTATGTACTTCCTGTTTTATCTATTCATATCTTTTTCTGTCTAAATTATAATGAAATTTTGAACCTTTGGATTCGTTGCGTAGCGCCCCTTGTTCGTGCCATTTAGACAAAACGTATTTCCTCTAAAGTTAACTATGAATTCATACTTAGCGGTGCTCCGAGTTACTTCCTGTGTTTTCTATTCTCCACACACAATGATTTTAAACTTAAGACTATTGCTCACTTAGCCTTTTTCCTCTCAAGCTCAGTCATCAAGTCGTTTATTTCCATCGTTTTCTTAAATTAAGTCCATAGCCCAAAATCTTACGCTTTTGCACCAATAGAACCAAAACTTATTATCTGACAGTGTTAAATGTAGACAACAATTTAAAGCCATATCCTACATCGAGACAAAGTCTCTCGAGAGAGCCCTCTCCTGATACAAAAGGTTAGTTTTGGGTCTCAAAGTTGGTTGAAAAATTTACCTCTATCGTCTGTTTATCAGCCGAACATATTTACAGAGTGCTAACATTTTGGCGTCGTTGTTGGGGACGCAATTGAATGAAAATTTCCCTAGAAAGAATGGCATTGTTTCATTTCTAAGGTCTGAGAGAAACAAACACTTAGGCACATATTGGTTGTATTTCTTCTCTGGCGACTCCACACATCAGAAGATCAGTTTTTGGTGATTCCACTAGTAGAAGAATCCAAAGCTAAAGTTTTCATGGCGACTCCAATCAATCTTCAAATGTTATTCAAAGACTCCACTGGAGAATGAGACCTCTTGATAGAGATATGGAAGAGCAGTATGGAAAAATAAGGTACTCGAGATTAAGTTTATTTCAAAAAGTACTTTTTTGTTTTATCAATATCTTCTTGTCCTTTCTTGAGTTTTCAAAATAATATTTATTCACTTATTGCATTCAAATGAAGCCCATAAATCTACCCTTGTATATCATCCATGGTAAACTGTAGGTATACCTCCTTTTTCTTGTATAACAGATATTCACCAAGCTCCTTCCTCTGAGCCATATGATGTTCATGATCATTCTTGTGATCTTAATGAAACCAAATCTAAGATTTTACCTTCTATTCTTAATCCTACACCCTCTAGGATTCAAGAAAGATGCATTCCTCTTAAATTTCCTTCCATCCTTCATGACTTTCCTTTGAAACATTATAAGTACCTTCCTCGGTTTGATGGAGAGCTTGATGGAAATTCAGCTGAAAAACATATTCAGGTCTTTGAGCATTTTATAGAAATTTTTGAGATTGACCATGATGATGTGTCTATGAGGTCCCTTTCTCAGTCCTTACAAGGATATGCCAAACCATGGTTCAGACATTTGCAGCCTCAATCAATTAGCTCGTGGGATGAATTGAGGGAAGATTTCCGTAGATTTTGGGGTGAGATAAAGTCATGGGATATACTCCTTTTAGAGTTTTATGCCATGAGAATAAAGAAAGATGAAACCATCTCAAATTTCAGTAGGAAGTTTGCTAGTATTTATTATAAACTTCCTAAATAAGTCCAACCTCTTGAAGTTGTTTTCATGCTCCATTATGTAACAACCTTTCAATCAGAATTATCTTTTCTTTTGATGGAGAGGAAGTCTATGTCTTTCCAGCAGATGTTCAACAATGCTCAGGAAGTTGAAGATAATATTCAAGCATGTAAAAATATTCTAAATGAGGAGTTGGATGCTAAAGAACATGACAATGAATCTGAACAAAGAACAATTGTTTTGAATCTTGAGAAGAGGGTTAATAATATCATATGTCCTCTTGAAGCTTTAAACGATGATGATTTTGCAAAGGATTATATTCCACTTATTGCAAAATAAGGTGTTAATTTAGCTTCTGATCCATCCCATGATAAGCATGGGGCTGATTGTTTTATGTATTCATTTGTAGATAGTCAAGAAAATGAATTTGCAAATCAACTTGTTGAAGAGCAGGTTCATGTACCAAGATTTTTCTTGTTAGATGACACTGCAGATGTTGTTGATATACCTATATATGATTAATATGATGATGGTTATGATGTTGAATTCCTAGAACAACCAACTGCACGTTCTCTATCAAAAAATGTTCATTTTCAGCAGTGTAATGAGAGCAATCAGCCTACATATCATAGCTACAAAGAAGAATATGAAGAAAGAAATGAATCGGCTAAAGGAAATTATTTACCTTTATGCTTTGCTTCATTTGAATCATTGACAGAAAATTTAAAGATCATCATTGAGGCAGAGGAATGTGTGCTAATGAAAAATCACACTGATTCATGGGAAACAATTGACAAGAAATTGTAGCAATCTTCTCATGTGTTTAATGACCCTGTTGCTTTTTATATGGAAGTTTTTAACATTTCAAAATTGCAGCTACTGGTCGAAGATGAATCTGAAAATGAGTGTGTTCAAAAATCCAAAGAAATTGAAAAATGTGCATATGACAGCAGTGAAGAAAATGAAGAAGGTTTTGAATCAGGTGAAAGAACCTTGCCATTGTGTTTTTCTTCTTTCAAATTGCTGAAGAAAAATGTTTATAATTTTTCAAATCAGAAATCCTCCAGGAACGATGTTGAATATGAAGAAAGTGATGGACTTGAAAATGAAAACTATCTTCCATTATGTTTTTCTTCCTTTGAGTTGTTGAAAGTAAATCATGAGATAACATAGGAAGCAGAGAAGTCTCACTGCATTCATAGTGACATTGTTTTACATGAGCAAATTATTATCAGTGAGGAAGACCAACAACCTTCTCATGCATTTAATGATCGTGTTGTTGATTACATGGAAGGTTATTTCAGTTCAGATTTGCAGCCTGTGCTCAGCTACCAGCTTGGAAATAAAGATGATGGTCAATCAACGTCGATGTTAGATATGGATTTCTTTCCACGAAGGGTTTCATTTCAGAAAACACTATGTTCTCATTCACAAGATTGTTATTTCCAGTAGTCTCAATAGATTTTTTCAGCCTCTTGGTGGCAATCAATAGGTTAAATCACATAAAAATGAGAATGCAGTGGAAGGGGTGATACATGGTAGATGTTTTGTACATGTTTTAGAGGATCCATTTTCATTTTTGGTGGAGGCGACAAACAGTCCCAATGTTTTTAATTTTTTGAGATTTGAATTTATAGATGATTTTTTGAATGACTTATCAATAAATAGGCTTTGGAGAAATCATGTGCAAAGAAAACAAAAAGTGGTTAAAGTGATTGCATGGTTGCATTGGCATTTTGATTTCACTTGATTGACGTGTTTTTTAGTAGTTAGGGTAGGTAGGAGTGCAAATAATCTCGATACTACGAGGATTTATTTTAGCAATATGCAATTTTCATTTCCATCTTAGTTTTGTTGAATTTTAATGAAGATTTGTACCTTGGACAAGTGGTTCCTATGGGTTTTTAAACTTTTACCTAGGAATGTGGTCCACAACTTAAAAGTGGGTCTTTTTCATAAAGTCACTTTATAAGTGGTAAAGTGAACTTTA
>SNQJ01S0124316.1:2014-20487 GCA_010110895.2 Picea sitchensis | reverse complement strand
AAAAGATCATTTATTTCATGTGTTTCAGTCAAATGTCATTTTAATATTTAATGCATATTAATGTCTGCAAATTTCATTAATATTGGGAATAGGAATTAAACATTTGGAGTGATAAGGAGTGATTGAAACCGGGATTGGGATAAATTGCAGAAGTGAGAAAACACAGAAAAATCAACAAGTTTTAGATTTCAGTTTGGATCATATATAGTTTTGGGTTTTTAGTGGATGCAGGTTACAGGTTATAGTTGGAAAGTTGATTTTGGGAGAAGCCCAATGAATAGTCACTTGGTCTACTATTTTTTGATACCTCACATGGAGGATAGCATCCTCGTTGGAGCCAGTTGTTAGCACCATGATTTTCATAGCTAAGGTTATAGGTTTGTCAACAATTTGCAAAGTCATGCATGTTAGCACCCATATTGTTTTTATGACTGCCAACATATAACATCTCCAAGGGTCAGTTTCAAAAGGAAGCTTACATTTATTTGTTCCATTTCCATTTGTAATTATGTGCTGCAAAATTTTCTACACGTTGCACAGAGCTCTTCACCGCGCAAAGGATTTTGTCGTGCAGTGGATTTCATCGCACAATGGATTTCTATCATGCAGTGGATTTCATCGCACAATGGATTTCATCACATAGTGGATTTCATCGCACGATGAATTTCTTCATGTAGTGGATGCTGTCGTGCACAAGATGTTTTCACACAGTGGATTATGTCATGCAGAGGATGTCATCGCGCAATGGATTTCCTACGCATAGGCTACAGGTCGTGTTGCGCAAATGATCGGTTTAGTGGTCAACTTCAAGATCACTTTTTGACCAACTGGAGAGAAAATTTTGAAAACACCGAGATATTTTTGTTGAGGAAAAACCAAGTAATTAAAATGTCTCTCATATTTTAAAAGCGTTTCATATTTTGGGAGATTCGAAAGGATCTTTGAGCCCTAGATTTCAGTTTTCATGATTTCCTATCTGAGACATGTTTTTGTGACATGTATTACAACCATATGGAGATGAATTTAAAGAGACCGAGAGAGGTTTTTATTTATAACGAGCTTAAATAAAAAAACCTCTCTCAGTTTCAGAAAATAAATTTTTATTAGTGTGATATGATGTCATCTTTAACTCCTATTTTTCTAGTTTACTGTAAAATCCGCTATGTTTTTTGTTGTAGGTTATTGTTGCATAGCAGACTTGATGTGCAAGGGTGACATAGTATCGAATAGTGCACATGATCTCTCATCACAACCATATGGTCTAATTTTAATCATGATCAATGATTTCAAATAATATTTCGGTTACGATTATGATTTGGCAAAGTCGGGTTTTCTATTTTTAGTGAATCCGTTGAATTTATTGTTCTTTTTCAAAGAAAATGAATCCATGATTCTAGGAGGGAGTAGTTCGATCCTAGAATCCAAGGGTGGCATTATTTTTCTATATATGGGGATCATTTTCATGTAAACAGAGTTGGTTGGCAAAATTAGTATACACAGTGACTATTGTATGTAGTTTGAGCTCGATCGAAATTTAATGCAAAAGTCCTGAAGCTTTGATGAAAAGATTCTAATTGTAGTAGTTGGATGTATTGTTTTCCTTTCCTTGCGTATGTACTTCCTGTTTTCTTTATTCATATATTTTATTTTCTAAATCAGAACAAAATTTTGAACCTGTGGATTCGCTGCGCAGTGCCCCTTGTTCACGCCATTTAGACAAAACGTATTTCCTCTAAAGTTAACCCTGAATTCATCCTTAGTGATGCTTTGAGTTGCTTATGGTGTTTTCTATTCGCCATGCAAAATGATTTTAAACTGGATATTGTTGCTCGCTTAGCCTTTGTCCTCTCAAGCTCAGTCACCAAGTCATTTGTTTCCATAGTTTTCTTAAATCGACTCCATATCCCAAACTCTTACTCTTTTTCACCAATAGAACCAAAACTTATTATCTGATAGTGTTAAATATAGCCGACAATTTAAAGACATATCATGTATCGAGACAAAGTCTCCTGAGAGAGCCCTCTCTAGATCCGAAAGGCTAGTTTCGGGTCTCAAAGTTGGTTGAAAAAGTTACCTCTACCATTTGTTTATCAACCGAATAGATTTATAGAGTGCTAACAGTAGGAAAACTAGAACCATTTTTATTTAACATACAAATATTTTCATAGTTTATGTGTCCAAATCTAGCATACAGTAAACTCAGCCTCCAAGCAATGAAACCCGGTCCAAAAATGGACATAAACACCTCCATCCATTTATGCATGGCCCCTTTTCTAAGCCACCATGTCGTTAAATGATTGGTGAGATGGTGCACAACCATTAACTTTTGGGAGACACTGGATATTCTCCTTTCTCAAGGATTTTTTTCATGGCATATGTTCCATAATATAAATTATGGATAAATTAGTATCGTGTTCCTTCTATTTTTCTAGAGAATTCTACAACATTTATTATCTATCTACTAAAAAATAAATGAGGTATTGGGGCCTCCATATTCTTTACATTCCTAACATCAATCAAATATATGGAGGATGGAATATAGAACTCAATAGGCTTTAGATATCTACCCAAAATGGTCCTTTGAATGAGCTCAATGATAATCGATATTGTGGTGGTGCTCACTATTTTTGAGATAGAGAAGCTTTGGTAATGGTTAGATAATGATGTGAAGAACATAAACCACATATACAAGGTGGAAAATGATAGTCTCAACAAGAAAAACCTCAAGCAGAGAGAGTGAATATCATTGTAATACCTCTCTCTCTAAAATGATCAACCATGAAATGATTAAAAAAACAAGAGAGAAATAACACCCAACAAATTTACAACCTATACAAAAATTCAAATGGTCTTCTTTCCAACTATTGACACAATAGATTAGGGTTTCCTGGATGTGTGGAGGAATTTTATGGTTTCTCTACACTAGAAAAATGAATATCATTGTATAGAAAAGGATTTGAAGGTAGATTGCACAGGAAGAGGGGCCAATGAATAATCGATGCACACAGATTGAAACATAGTTGGACAAAGAAGCTCCAAAGATCATGAAGTCATAAAAAGAAAGGACACCAAGCCATAATTTTGTTGACAAGTTGGGGATTGAATAACTCCATGCATTGATTTTTTATTGATGTGAGTCATATATAGATACACTAAGGTGAGTCTTAGTTTCATCTTCCAAGAGGTTCGATGACTCTTGACATTCACCTATGACTTTTCATATTTCCTTAAATTAATATTTAAAACCATTTTAGAATTATAACATAATACTAAGGATTAGGCATCTAACATTAATTACCTTTACTTTTTAAATTGAGAACCTAATCACATCCTTACTCTCAATAAGCAAAATCCCACCTTCTAAAAGGAGGATATGAGAAGATTCAACTAAGAAGGTGTGTTTCACTTAATTTTTTTATGTATTCTGATATTTACAATCAGAAATGAAAAAGTGGAAGGATATATATAATGAACTTCTTAACCTCCTCTTGAGAGATACTAAAATATAAATAAAATTAGAAAAATCTATGGAATCCAAATATTCGACATCCTTAATCAACACAAATCCCTTTTTCAAATCTAATGGTGAACCTTATCTCTCCAAATATAACTAAAGGATAGAAAAGAAACTAGACTCCTGAGAAAAAATGAACTTGCCCCTATGCTTATATAGAAAAAACAAAGCCAATATTTGAAAACAATGCGAACTCCTCATGGAAGCATCTTAAAAAAAAGACAAACAATCCCTAAACAAAGAAACACAATAATGAATATTTCTCTAAAGTAACACAATGTTGATCCTCAAAAGAAATCCAACAATAATTGGTGAGTTGGCTCTCCTAGAAGATATGCTCCACAATATGTAAACATTGAGAAACTAGATACAAACCATTTGAGAGACAAATCTTGTCTAGCTTGGCCTTGGATGGAACCCCCTAATAGATCACCACCAAATAAAAACTCTTAACTTATCAAATAATTGAGTAGACTAGACATTGCAAAGGCAATGAACCCAACACTCTTTTGGATCCTTAGATACCAAATGAGAATTAAGGATTGCAGGTGTTGAGGAAAAGGTATGGAAAACCTTACTCAATCATTTTTATATCTTTTTAGGCTAATACAAGATAGTTGGGAATGTTACCTGGGGTTTATAGCCTAAAAAAATTGCTTAATCCACAAGTATTAAGTACAAAGGATCAAGGTTGGTTTTATGTGTTAAATATAATAGTGTAAAAGAAATAAACTTAAACAAAGTTACAAGAACCTGTAAAAAAATTATACAAATGCATCCATGGTGATAAAACTAAAAGAATGAATCAGATTATTAAAACACGAGTGTGAGACTGAAACAATAATCTGATTTTTCATTTATTTCATTATGAGATACAAAAATGAGTTATCTCTACAAACCCCTGCGAGGGTAGGGACCAAAATCAAATTTAGAATCCTTCAATGGGCACCATACAAAAAGACTCTAAAAATCAAGAAGAAAACCAAAGCTAAAGATCTAGATCATCTTGCCACAAAATGTTGTCACTTGAATCTGCAAGATATTCTTTATCAGTCATGAAACTCAATTCATGAACAAACAAAAATACACAGACTGCCAAAGATAAATCATACACCTTTAAAATAAGCTGCGGAAATATTTGACTTGGTTTTTGAATCTTGTTGCCTTCAATAAGGCCCTGCTGTCATCAAGAGTATTAATCTTTCTAGTAAACATAGAATGAATGAAAGTTGATAGTATCTCACTAGTATAGAGAAAACCTTATGGTTGTAGTTCAAATTATATTATCTCCCCTCTTGTCTCTTCATCTCATTGAGCTTTTATTCCTTCTCAATAAGTTAGGGTAGTTCAACTACCTTTCTTTAGTTAAGTCAAATTAGCTTAACTAATTAGTTGAGACAAGTAATAATAGTCTATATAAATAAAGGTATTAATTAATAATAACTAAATAGGTGGGACCCCTTGTGACTCCTGATTATTTCTTTTAATAATCATCAAACAATAAAATATAAAAATCAAGCATTTGATTCCAAATATATCCTCCTTGTAACTCTCGTTTTCATAATTATGATCAAATATTTTAAATATCAGAAAAATATAATATGGACATATCCAAAAGTATCATATCCATGTTATCCCAAAAAACCCACCTAAACATATGCTTGTTGTCCAAAACTCTGTCGAAGTAAAAATATTGTCTTTAACATAAAAAATAACATTAGCCATTTTCAAAAACCATATTTACTATGGGAGGCATTTGGACTCTTTTCATTGTTGTCCCCTTTTGAATTTTTTGTAGCATCCTTTGGTTGGTTGGAGCCTTGAGGTTGATCTGCACTGATAACATGAGAACAATCATCCTTAAGATGAAGGCAGGAAGACACGAATTTGGAAGATTATTTGGATGAGTTAGAGTGAGTGGTTATTCCTTTTCCCTTGTCCTGCACAGGCTCGGGGACATTAGTTTTTAATATTTTACTAGCATGTGATGACTGGATGGGTGAGAAAACATGATCAACTTGGGAAATTTGATTCTTTGTTGGTGGATGGGGTAATGGAAAAGAATCAGTAGAACAACTATGATGATGAACAACAGGTTGGTGGAAACTCTCTTGCCAACCATTGTTGGTGGGCAGTTCTGGTCACATTGATACATGAGGAGGGACTGGAATGTCAGAAAAATTAATATGTGCTTGGAAGGGAAATCTTTTAGGTCAGGTTTGGATGATCCCTTGGCCTACGCAGTTGAAGAACCCATCTTGGAAAATATGGTTCAGTTCCTATGGGTCGACATCAAAATGTATGAGAACCGAGGTATTCTATGACCCCTCTGCCAATTTCCTCTCCCTTTGTTACCTCTTCCATTACTACCTCTGCTAAAAAAGCTCATCGTGAAACAATGTTCCCATTAGTTATGAAAAATATCGACAGTACATACATCAAACCTACCTAAATAAAATCAAAGGCCACCTTTATCATCCTCAACAGAAGTACATGAAATAAATCCATTCATAGTATTACTCAAATCAATAAATAATTTCTATTAAATAGGGAATGACAGGGTTTTTAGGAAGATGGAGGGTTGACAATGAACAAAACATGGTAGCATGGGTGGGGAACATCAACTGACACTGTTCAAGAAACATAGATGCAACTTCCATATAAAAATAGTACGTCCATTTCCAATTTAAACACCAGTCACTTCCTTTTCCTTTTATTATTTCGTTTGAAATGCCATTCACAATAACATAACAAGGAATTAAAATGGATTTGAGAAGATGGTGGGATTTTAAGGAGAGAAATATGGTATAATGAATTATGAAATGAGATGGATACTATTCCATTATATAAAATAACATTTAACCTTTAGAAATGACATGCCCTTAATTGCCAAAAAGAACATTTTAAATTGTAGGCAATATCAAAAATTGAAAACACAGTGACTTCCATATCAAACCCAAAGAAGAGATATAGAACTGTCAAAATCATCCAGTTAATTCCTATCCTTTCTTCCTTCATATTTGACCGAACAACAAAACAACTTATATACAGACTATTCATACTTCCAACTATCAATGATCATACACAGAGTATTTTATATCAGACATGAGGAAGTTGAGAAAAAGTTAGTGACATTAAACTTAAGCATTTACATCAACCGATTTAAATTGCTACATAATGAACTGGGTTTGAGACCCTTTATTCAATTAGTTGGTTGCTTTCCCCTTTTCAAAAAAATAAAATGACTCAAGCCCAAAACAATTATACCTAATTTCAATCCACTGTAGAATTTGTTTTTTTTCATTTACAGAGTTCTTTTCATATGATAGGTTATCAATAGAAACATTCCATTAATTAAAATAGACCACACTCAGCAAACAATGGAGTGCAATATAGGATAGAAAATACTCAACATATGAGGCTGGTATCCACTTCGAGTATTATCTATGTGACGGGCCGGTTTTGAAAACCTGGTATTCTATTCTTTTAATCACTATGCAGTCTTCAAAACTACCAAAAATTCCACAAGTAGTCGGACAATGAACCAAGAAACAACTCTCTCTATTTTCGGGTACACATATAAACATTTCAAAACCCAAGTGCAGTTTACAATAGTCATGAAAAGGGAGAACAATGTTTGAACAATGTCTGAACAAAAAGCCTGGTTTGTAACATGAAACCAAAATCTCCAACAAGTTTTGACCTAGTATCTTCCAAGGTGGTCGTGAGGTAAAACCCAACTTTACATTTATTCAAACTGTGGAATGGCATCTCTACAAGGACAGAACTCTCTCATGAATGGATCAGGAGGTAAGAATAACCATAAAGAGAAACCAAAACCTGACTCTCCCTTTTTTTATTTACCATAAAGAAACCTCCAGGATTATACCACGAGACATGGGTGAAAAAAAAATAAATTTTCTATGAAATATCAACAGTAAGGAGCAATAATAACCATCATCCATCCTGGGTGCAAGCATTGAATAAGTTCAACATGAAGGAGCATTAAAAAAACCAACTTGCAACATTCGAAACGTCAACCAATTTCATTTGCATAGATAAAATACACATTCAACCACCATATCTTTCAGAAAGAAATCACTTTGCATACGAATTCTAAGAGCCAACATAGATATTATATTCAGAGCAAGGCTAGAATGATGAATGAAAGGGTGAGAGTCACCATACATGTGAGGAAAGTGCCAAAAAGAACAAAATACCACCATTATTCTCCAACGGTCGAGAAAAACGAAGGAAAGCTAACCAGAGAAACCAAATGTGTGGTAAAGTGAGGGTGGTGAGCTAGAAGTGTGGGTAAGAATGACGTGCAATAATTACACATCGCTTCTCCACCTTCCCATTAATTTCCATCAACCATAGATAGGGTGGAATACATTCAAACTCGATTAAGTGAATTAATCAACCATACTAATCCAACATGTCACTTCCATTTTTTCATATTGAAACGAAACCCCTCCTATACCATAGTTTTACATACGTACCATATTATCATATGCCCCATTTTTAATTGTAACAAGTCCCTTATTTGCAAGGATTGAATTGACCTCGAACAATTGTATAAACCATAACTATTTCCCACATAACATAACCAATACCATGAATGAAACATGTTATAACCAAAGTGAGTGTGAGTTGAAATCCAAATTTTAACTTCATGCCAAATAAAATGTATAGCAGTTATAACCCAGTGCTTGTCACTCTCTTTTGACTTTTAAATTACCATCCCTTATCATCATTGATTGTATGCGATAATTTGTTTGATTTCTTGTGTTTTCTCAAACTGTAATATGCTTAGTAAAGTCGCCATGAACAAAAATTAGAGAAGAGTTTCCTTTTCACCATGATCTACAAGGGGGTCCCAACTATCTAGTATATTATTAAGTATATGTATATAAATAAATAGGCATTGCAACCCATTTGTAGGTAGGGGTATTATGTTGTGCTTCTAGGCATCAAAAGACTGGTGACTCCACAAGGAAATATGTTTCTAGCAGATTCAGAACTCAGTATGTCTGGTTTCACAGAACAGTGGAAGTTGATGATAGAAACAATTGTTGAACAATAGTTATGAAACAGGGGGAAAAGTATGGTTTAAGGGAAATAATGACACGAGATTTTGGGAATAATTTATGGAAAGTGGTATGTATGAGGGGGATTTGTCATGTATGCATAACATTCGAACAATATTCCACATATAATACTTATTAAATTTTAAAGGAGAATGTTTCTGATTTTGTCTTTAGATCTCAGGATGGAGGGAAGAAAGGGATAACAGAAGCAAGGAAGAAGACAAAATCAACTATCCAACAACAGTG
Organism: Picea sitchensis; assembly: GCA_010110895.2. NCBI lineage: Eukaryota > Viridiplantae > Streptophyta > Pinopsida > Pinales > Pinaceae > Picea > Picea sitchensis. The sequence continues at coordinate 11,637 of SNQJ01S0124316.1, read as the reverse complement.
TTGAAAGAAAAAATTGATTTCAGCAATGTATGAAAGGAGGACATTGTGACAACTGTGTATACCTTATTTCTTATTGATCAACAATACTTACAGAATGACATTGTTATGGAAAAACCAATCCAAACTTTATTTCTAATAAATTAAAAAAACAAAACCACAGAAATTAAAAACTCAACAAACCAAAGTAAAAAAGAAAATAGTAAAACAAAAGACTATATATAGAAGTCATTTTAAACAAGCATTGATAATTAGGTTAGTTCCACTTAATGTTTCAAGTGGGAACCACTAGCATTGTAAGAGAACAATCACTCTTCCAAATCCTTTAGAAGGTGTGAGATTGCACCTGGGATAAAAGTGGTTTTAAAAGGAACTAGCCATAGTTTATGGAACTTTGAGTGTCTTCCTCTCTTAACATGAGTTGAGTCTCATAGTAGGACTTTCTCGCAAATCTTGAATTCAACATATTTTGCTCATCTATTAAAATACTTTTTCACAGTTTGCTACCTTCTCTTTATGTTCTCGAAGGAAAAATTCCTTTGTTCTTACAACGATAAAAGTGCATTTATCTTTTGGGGAACATTGTAATAATTAAATTCTTCAATTTGTAACATCAATAATAAGGAGGAAATCTCCAACTCAATAGGAAGAATAACATCTTGGCCATATGTGAGATGAAAGGGAGTACAACTTGTGCTTGCCTTGGTGGTACTGTGATCTTCCCAGAGAGCATAAGTGAGAACTGTGTGCTACTAGAAAGGTTTATCTTCTATGGTCCTCTTTATTATCCTAAGCAGGTTCTTGTTAGTGGACTCATATTTCCCATTTTCTTGGGGGTAATAGGTTGATGAAGTCAAATGTTTGACCCCTAATTTAACCAAAAATTGAGTTAACTTTGCAGAAATTAAGGTTGGGCCATTGTTCGTAATGATGTTTAGTGGAATGCCAAATTTGGAAAAGATATTAGTTTCTAGGAAAGAAATTACATGTTCATCATGTGCGTGTTTGTAACATCCCTAGCATCCAACTAGGCTATGCCACATAAACAATTTCAAACTGTATGCAAATTAAAACATATACACACATAACTCTTGCGAAACTTTATATATAAAACTCAAAAAAGACAAATGCATTCAATAAATGCATAGATTCAGATGGAAATAACAGTAAACATATACATGCAACATATACAAGAAATACCCATAAATATAAACACGGGTATAAACCACACACAAGAAAATCCCATAAAAATAAACACATCAATAATAATGAAACACATAAATTAACACAGAATTGACACTTATCTTGGTAATAATATCATCAACTACGTGCAGACCTTCCACGAACCTCCCAGCCTTAGACCACATTGGTCATCACTCTCTATAGTGGGTTATCCCCAAGCTGGGACTAAACTCCACCCTGGTAAAGGGATTCCTAACCAGGATGATGTATCACAGACAACAGGAAAGACTCTGTCACAAGTGCCAACTCAAACTAACAACCTACAATCCCTCATTCGCCACATGCTTGTCCCACCCCAGGAAGTGTGCCCCTTCTCTACTCAACAATCCCTTAGCTGTCCCACTTCCCTTCTAGGGATTCAACCATAGGCTGGACAGGAATTCTCAGAGAGCTGTAGCTGTAGTTTAGCACCTTCCGGAAATCAATTCCCAACAATTCTCTCACCTAGAGAGAAATTTCTCACGGGCCTGACAACCTGCCTCTTCAGTATCCCACAGGCCTGACAACCTGCCTCTTTAGTATCCCATGAGCCTCACAATATTCTTCTTCGGTCCAACTACCAAGCTAACCAGGTACAGATACAGGTATGGGTACTGATACAAGTATAGGTATAGTGACGATAACATAAAATTACGAAGGACAGATGAATGAGTGAGTGAATGATTATGGAATGAATGGGGAAATGAGCTAAGTCCAAAGTATATGCATGCATGTTCCCAACTTGACACTAGTCATTTTGGGAGCTACTTTGGCCCACTTGTCCCCATCCTTAGAAATTAGGATAAAATAATTATCCATACTTTATACTTTAAGGAATATTAATATAATATTCCTTTTTTGGCTTAAGCTCCCTAGATTAGTCCTTTTCCTTAAATTTTATCCCCCCCTTTCCCTAAATAGTGGAGTTTAGTCCCCCATACTCTTTTATCATGGTCGATCTACATGCAACAATGTATTTTATATTAATGATAAGACATATACAAAAATAGGCTCACTATCCTATAACATCTAGGATCTCTAGCCTGATTCAACACATAAGCATGTTAGCTTATAATAATTGGCCCATCATCTTATAAAACACAACATATACACAAAGGCTCCCTAGCTTCAAAATCGCGCACAATTAAGTTTGTTGCGCGCGGTATCCTGGAATGTGCACACTTCATCATTTTAGTACGCAATACATGCGTGCACTCTACCATGGAAGGTGCATACAAAAATGATATCACATAGCTTACCATCTTAAGTACATTTTCATTCACATTTACAATTAGGTTCGACCTAGGGGTATTACAATCCCCTGCCCTTATTTATACACTGTCCTCAGTGCATTATGTACACATTTCAGCAAGATTTCCAAAATCTTCAAAAATATGCGGTTATTTTTCTCGCATTGCATCCTCATGCTCCCAAGTAGCTTCCTTAGGACCATACCAAGTCTGTTGGACCTTTACAAACCCTATGTCTTGATTCCAGATATGTTTGATTTTTTGGTCCATAATGCTTACCAGATGCACTTGGAAAATGCCTTCTTGCTCCACCTGAATCACATTCCAATCAATTGCATGATTAGCATCAGGTATATATTTCTTGAGAAATGATACATGGAATACATTATAAATATACATAGATTCAAGAAATGCAATCATATAAGCTACTAGACCAATCCTTTCTAGGATTTCAAATGGTCCACAATATCTAGCTACCAAATTGGAACAGTTTCCCAACTTCAGTGAACTTTTGTTGGCCTTAACCTTCAATAATACATGATCACCCACTTTAAACTTCCCGTGAGTTCTACCCTTGTGAGCATTGATTTTCTGCATGTCTTGGGAAGCCTTTAAATTCTGTTTAATTTTCAACATTTTTCCTCCATTTCCCTGAGTATATCTAGCCCAACCACTGCTTTATCTATTGGGTTCTCCCAACTTACTGGTGTGTTCCACCTTCTTCCATAAATTGCCTCAAATGGGATCATCTTTAGAGATGTTTGGTACCCATTTTTATAAGAAAACTCTACTAAGTGTAGGTAGTCTTCAAATTTTGATGGTTTATCCATCACATACATCCTCAACATATCCTCAATCACTTGATTCACCCTCTTTTTTTGTCCATCTAATTCTTGATGATAAGCTATGCTAAAATTCAAAATTTGTTTCAAATCCCTTGAATAATCCATTCCAAAAATTTGATGTAAATTTTGGATCTCTGTCAGACACAATTTTCTTGGGTATACCATGTAATCGAGAAATTTCTCTCATATATACATCAACAATGTTGGCTTCCTTGTGAGTGAGCTTTACTGGAATAAAATGGGTAGCTTTAGTAAGCTTATCCACCACTACCATGATAGAATCATGTTGCTTGTTTTTTCTGGGCAGTTTGGTGATGAAATTCATAGTTACAACTTCCCATTTCCACTCAGGAATCGGTAATGGATGTAGAAAACTAGTTGGGTGTCTATGCTCAACCTTTACCTTTTGACATTCCAAACATTTGGCAATAAAATCAACAATTTCTTTCTTCATGCCTGGCCAATAATATTGGCTCTTGACAGCTGCAATAATTTTCTGATAACCTGGGTGCCCAACATAAGGTACATTATGCATTTCTCTCAATATATTATTTTTCAATTCCTTGGAATTTGGTACATAAATTCTTCCCCTGTATATGATAATTTTATCATTTTCTATCTTCTAGTCTTCAAATTTCTATTGCAAAATACCTTGTTGTAATTTTGCCACTAATTCCTTGTATTGCAAATCTAATTTTCTAGCCTCCAAAATTTTGTCTTTCAAATCTGATTGGTACATGCTAATGGTTGTAGCATGCAACTCATGCACTCTTCTGTTGATTGCATCAACCACTTTGTTCTCTTTCCCCTTGATATGCTCTATATCAAATTCATAATCACTGAGACATTCTAACCCTCTTCTTTGCCTAGCATTTATAGTTTCATGATCAAAAATATATTTCAGACCATTATGGTAAGTCCTTAGCTCAAACATTTTCCCCATGAGGTAATGCCTCCACTTCCTCAAGGCATGCACTATGGCTACCAACTCCAAATAATGAGTGTATAGTTCCTTTCATGATCCTTCAACTTCCTTGATTCATAACAAACAACAAACCCATTTTGACTGAGGACTCCACCAAGTCCTTATTTATATGCATTTGTGCATACAATGAAGTCTTCTTTTGGATCTACAATCCTTAGTATTGGAGAACTTGTTAATAATTTCTTCAAGTGTTGGAAACTCTTTTCACAATTCAATGTTCACTGAAAATTCACACCCTTCTTTTGCAGGGAAGTGATTGGGTGTGCAATCTTGGAGAATCCTTCAATAAATCTCCTATAGTATCATGCAAGTCCCATGAATGATCTGACCTCTATCACATTCTTTGGCACTGACCATCCTCTAATGGTTTCTATCTTCCCAGGATCAACTGATATCCCATCCTCTGAAATGATATTCTCTAAATAATGAATTTGCTTCTAATAAAATCAGCACTTGCTCAATTTGGCATACAACTGATGCTCCCTTAATACTTGTAATACCATCCTCAAGTGTTGTTCATGCTCTTCCTCCAACTTAGAATATATAAGAATGTCATCTAAAAATACAATGACAAACTTATCTAAGTATTCTACGAAAATACCATTCATTAAACACATGAAGACAACTAGTGAATTTGATAATCCAAAGGGCACCACTGTGAACTCATAATCACCATACCTTGTTCTAAAAGCAATCTTGTTGATGTATTCTTCTTTAATTCTTACTTGATGATAACCTTACCTGAGATCAATCTTACAGAATATTTTTTCATCTTTCAACTGATCAAAGAGGTCATCAATCCTTGGCAAAGGATAGATATTCTTCATAGTTACCTTGTTCAACTTCCTAAAGTCAATGCATAGTCTCAATGTTCCATCCTTCTCCTTTACAAATAAAATTGGGGCACACACTTGGGCGTATATACCCTTTCTTCAAGAGCTCTTCAAGTTGCATTTGAAACTCCTTCAATTCTGGTGTACTCATCCTGTAGGGAGTCTTGGATACTAGGGCTACTCTAGGCATCGAATTTATGGAGAAATCAATGTCTCTTTTAGGGGGTAATCTTGGTATTTCCTTAAACACATATTGAAACCCTTTTAGGACTGCATAATATTCAATATTTGACACCTTATCTTTAGGTGTCTCTTCCATATGTGCTGCAAATATTTGACACCCTTTTCTATAACATTTCTTCAGCTGCAATTATGAAATTTCTCTGATGGTACTTCCTTGGGAATTCATTGCATTATCCTTAGGTTCCCTTCCTCATCCAAGCAAGTAAATTCCTCGTTATGAAAGTCTAGGATAGCATGATGTTGGTCCAACCAATCCATCCTAATTAGAGAGTCATATGAACCTAAAGGTAAGATGTTCAAATACGCCCTAGTTTTCAGTCCATTCATGTCCACAAGACATGACTTAACCATCTCATTAACTTTTCTTTTGGCTCTGGTAGCCAGCTGCACCAACCAATATTTTCCATGCTTTCTTATTGGAAAATGCAAACTTTCCACCATCTTAGGATCTATATAACTATGACTATCTCCTGAATCAATTAAAATATAAATGGTTTGGTTGTTGAACATACCTTCCACTTCAATCATATGTAGTTGATACTCTTCTTGTTTGTTGTTCAGGGATTCATAGATCCTTGGTACATTTCTGCCCATGTCCTCCATTGTTTCATCTTCTTGTACATTGTGAACAATCCTCACTTTTTCACCTTTGTGAGGAAAATCTCTAAACATATGATCTCCTTTACTACCCCAACATTGAATAGGTGGCTTCCTTGGCCTTTGACCCCCTGTCTCAATCATTCTGGGTTCTCTAGAAGTTGGTTGTCCCTGGGGATTATTTCTAAAGAATGGTGGCTCAGTCCCCTTCTTCCTCTGATCCATCTTGAATTTATATTTGTCTTCCCAAGCTTTTTGGAAAGTTGGCCTTGATTTTTGTTGATCATATAGGCATTTAGCTCACCTTATGGTATCCTCCAATGTTTTGGGATAATGTAACACACCTTATACCTAAATCAAAATTTTCTGGTCCTCTGTCGGACTTGAACCCCTAAATAACCAAGGAGGCCCAGCGTAAGCTGGCTCTTTCTCTCTCCCTCTCCGTTCCCATGTGATTTTGGGTTAGGTTCACGGTTCAATTTGAATGTAGCATCTTTTGTATTTCACACTTCAACGCTACAGTAATATCTAAACATTCAACTCTGCAACTACCGAACCCTGACAGGGCTAGTGAGCGACCAATGGGGATGAATCCCTATGGGGTCAGCGAATGGCCAATAGGAACAAACCTCAACAGGGGTAGAGAGAAGCCAATGAGAAATGCCCCATTGCGCAGTTAGGTGGCATATAGGTGGCAAGAGGGAAACGCGACACGATGGTCGTCATGACAGGGAGGGGCCCCACTTCACACGCCACACTATTCCGGACCCCCCACCCCCCCCATTAAAGGCAGAATGGCAAGGGGGTCCAGAATCTACCTAGGGTCGTTGATCAAAATGAGTTAATCTAGATCGTTTGATAGTTGCGTGTCCAATTCTGGACCCCCCCCCATTAAAGGTAGAATGGCAAGGGGGCTCCAGAATGCATCCTCAGCCGTAGATCTAGGTGGGTGGACTCTGGTCATCCATATATACTCGATGCTTATCCTAAAGCATAACCACGTCCTAGCTTAAGCTAACGTCTTGTTTCCACATCTAACGTTCATTACAAACCCTGAGATCCTCTGACAGAATCTCTTCCGTTCATCGGGGTTTATCGTCACGAAAATATGGACTCTCGATCACGAAGCTTCTGAATCTTCGATAGGCTCTCTTCCAGCCAAATCCCCTCATGGCTATGCCTTTTGGTCCATATGACCGCTCTCATAAGACCGCAGCCTTATATCTTCCTATCGGGGTTTTGGACTTTCAAGTGCCAAAATGCACTTGTCCCCAGGATCTGTGATTCATGAATCCTGACGCGCTCTAACTTCCACTAGTCCCCTTGGGCTAGTCTCTTGGGTCCATATGACCACCTCTCGTATGACCGCAACCATATACTTTTGTCGGGATTCCTCCTATCAAGGTTTTGACACTCGTGATGTCCCAACAACTTGGTTCACCGATCCCCGATTCCCGACATGATCCTCTGCTGCCTTAGCCTCCTGGGCTAAGTATTTAGTCCACGTGACCAATGTCCTCGTGACCACAACCTTACCTCTCATCGGGGTTTCAGACTTCGAAGTTTCACAATGTATGGACTTCTTGTCCCCATGATTCTTGATTCTCCGAACCCCGACTAGCTGACAACTAGCTCCCACTTATCGAGGTTTCGCGGTTCGCAATTCCAAAATGCATAAACACTTTGTCACCAGGATCCCCGATATCCCGATGTCTAGTGCCCGGATCTCCGGAATGGATGATCGCATGACACGTGTCCTCTCTCAAATGGATGGTTCTGATCTCTCTAGGATTTCGATACTTATGATTTACCAATTCCTTCGACCTCAGGAGCTCCGATTTCCCGAATGTCGATATCCCAATGAAGGTCGGGACGTTTGCCTGGTGTGAGAAGGGTTAAAACCCATGCACCTCCTATCTGATTTGATGGCTGACGGGTAAATGGGCCAAGATCTAACGACCTAGATCCATTCTTTCCATGCACACTCCAGAGACTAAACTTCGAGCATATTAACCCGATCCAATGGCTGACGGGATTTCTGAATGAGATCCAACAGCTCAGATTGTCCCACCTTGTGCATTCTTCCACTACTTCGTGGATGTGGAAAGATCAATGGTTAAAATGTTCTCCTGGGCCTTGGGATCTATGATCCTGATTCCCTCACAGTTCACAAAGATAGAGGGAAAAAGGGGCAAGGCATGTAACACCCTTGTTACTTTCATCAATCTAACGGTCGTGAATGGCTATGGGTCATCCGACGGGATCTCATTCATCGATTTGTTACTTATCCCTACACTGCTATCTCAGAACCTTAAGAGGGTCATTCCTCCTTGTACAGGGTTATTAAGACTTGCCCATTCAAGTCCCTTTTCCAGGTTCTTGGAAAACCTTTCCAAGAAGGCAATTTCTGTGAAGAGTCCTATTCCGGGGCTTTCCTGGAAACAGACAAAGGTAAACAGCTTCCCGAGAATGGGCTGGAAGCCTAACTTAGTTCAACCTAGGCATAATTAGATTCATTTATCAACATAAGTTATGCATGGTTTCCCCTGTCATAAGCATATATCTATTTATTCTTATCAAACACTGCACAGACATTCTTACACTGAAATCATTCACAATTTCACAGTTTTATGAGCATATATATATATATATATATCATTATATGAATTTCAAGATGCAATATGTAAGACACTTATCAGAATAACACCAAAAGTGGGTGCAACTACTGAGAGGGGTGCTCGTTTCCACCCAACCGTAGGCATAGCGACTCCCAACGGATTTACCACTAGCCACCCCCAAGCTGAGACCACGATGCTCTGAGACTGCATCTCTCTGTCTGCCAGTGACTAGGAGAGAAGGTTGCAATCCTTCCCCTCTGCTATCACTCACTCTACGTAATGCCAGATTTCCACTCGCGTCTTCCCTCCCAATCGCTTCTACCATACGCCTTATCCTCTTGCGAGGTTGCGTGTGGCATGATTACCGTTGTGCCGATCAGGCCTGATGGCTCTATGGATGGGCAGTTCACCATCCCATCCCTCATCAAGTCTCCCACCTACCATCTTGCGAGACATTAAATTTGGGGCCAGCGAGCCGCTTTTGGTTCTCCGGGCCAGTGGAGTCCAAATACGGTATTAATTCTCGGTGGAAGTTAACGCCACCTTTTCAGGTGCCTTCCACTGCCATCGTGGTCTCTTTTCTGCACATCCCCTCTCAGCAGTTCTGCAATAAATTCAAAATGTTATTCACATTCATTAACCTTTTCCTCAAGGTCCATTTACATCACATATTCATATTTATGAGTTTTCCATAGTTCTTGTCTAGTCCAGTTATATTTACAAGCTGGGGGAAACAGGGTGTTACAATTACCTCTGCCTTAAAAGGAACATCGTCCTCGATGTTCTTAGCTACTAACATGAATTGCATGTACAGAAGTAAACAAAATTGGATATGCCTATCTCATGTTATCCTCCATTTCCCATGTAGCCTCATTTGGGCCAAAATGTTTCCACTGCACCTTGACCTATGCAATGGTTATGTTCCGGAGCGGGGTTTCCTTTCTGTCCAATATGCATTGGGATTTTGGTAGAAATTCTCCCTCTGGTTCCACCTGGATCACAAACCAGTCAATTATATGATTAGCATCATGTAC
>SNQJ01S0124315.1:31588-47379 GCA_010110895.2 Picea sitchensis | reverse complement strand
GGATGGATTGATAGCACATTATGGGGACATAAAGAGTGACACATTGTTTATTCAATTGATAAATCTTTTGGAAAGACAACTAATTACAAAGCACATTTATCAATCCCAAAAGTTGAGTCTCATGGTACATAAAATTCTAGAGGATAATTTGTTAGATCTGTTTATGGGAACTTTAAAGGAGATCATTCAATATAAGGTGTGTCTCTTGGGGCCTAAATCCTTGGAACATGTTTTTAGTGTGGAAAATAAATTTGAAAATAAAAATATGGCTACTAGAAGGGTGGCCACTAACAACTATAGAGAGTACAATGTTCCCTCTCATATCCTCACTCAAACTACAAGGTTGACACCTATGTTATGGACAAAGTTATCCTATAGCTAGGGTGGACTAGAATAAATCAGTTTGAGGAAGAATGCACTTCTATCTCTAAGATTAGTCAACAAATACTTGTTGTAGCTAACTTTGGATTATGAGGAGGACCTACCTAGTATTGAGAGTTGTTTGGATATGAATCCCAAGTATTGATCCTACTCCACTTGTCCTTGTTCCAATCTGAGCTTCTAGATATGCACATAAGAAGACAAGAACCTTTCTCAAACAAATAGATAAAAATGAAATCAAGTTTGAAATAACTAAGCCTAACTAACTAATTACGAAAGTTAGCTCCACAATCAAATATATAAGGAGATAAACTATTGAAGACATGCACTAAATTTGGGGGAGGGAAAGAAGTGAGAGATTTATTTTTAATTGAGGTAAACAAAAATATACAATGTTATACCTAATTTGTTGCCAACACCTTCTGTAACCGTCATCCAGATTCATCCATCCTCAGGCTACTTAGGAATGCTTCAAGACTCAAACTCTTCTCCACACAATAGGATGAGGAAAATTGAGAGCTTTTTACGCCTCAAATGCATGGAAAGGTGAAATTACTTAGAAAACAAGGGTTTTCTTAGGGTTGAAGGTCATAAAAACCCAAGGGAAACAACCATCTTTGATTACTTTAGTGCAAGGATATCAATATGATAACTCTGCTTCTACATTAGTGATTATAAGTTCTTTCTATTTAGGCATATTTTTATACCATTGTAATTTGGTTGAGGTAGTTTGGAATAGGTTTCAATAATTTATAGAAGTATTTTTCCCATAAACGTCGCTTATGAGTGCATGATTTTTTATATTTTTATATTGTTTTGTCAAAATTTTGAGGTACATTATCCTTTTGTGAACACGAAGTGTGTGTATATAATCCTTTTGTGAGAAGGAAGATCATGTGGATTGCCAAGGAGGTTTTTCAGGAAATCTACAATGTGAGAAAAGTTAGAAAGTGATGAGTATGGTGGCCAATTGGGAATCTAGGGCATGAAGGTGTAAATAGATGCTATAAGAGATGCCCCCTAATATGTGAGGTTAGAAGGGGAGTTTATGGACGAAATAAATTACCAAAGTCATGGACAAAGCTGGTAAGTGGGACTAGGTGGAGTTCATCGAATTTTAGATTAGTAAAGTACCTACAACAAAAACTAAGGTGTTAGATGAATCTCTTCCTGAGGAAGACATACCTATTCTTAGGTGTAAAGAATCATGGATATGAAATCAAGTGCAATGTTGATCCATGAAGTAATAGAATGAAAAAACCATGGAAACAAATAATATACATAGTGGATGCATGTCAAATAGATCATATCCATGAGCAAATAAAAATTGGATCTATGTCTTAGTGGACATTAAGAGAATAACTAGAATTGTGAAGTGAACAACTGTTTCTCTAAAAGTAACAATGTCATGTGGGTAGGTTATATTTTCTTGTGAAACTTGAGTAGAAAAATATAGATGATATGCTACTACCACCCAAGGTATTCATTCCAAACCCTTCAAAGTTACAAATCTTCACCATGTGAATAAAAGAGTGAATGTATAACATTGGAGAAATCATTTGATTATCGACTATTGATGTATACCATTAAAAAACATGAGACAACCCACTGATAATGATGATGAAAATCAAGGTACTTAGTACATCCCAACAAGTGCGAGTAGATGTGTTTTTATTGAACACTTGTAGAATCTATTAGTTAGGAGACATTGATGTATTCCCACACTTGATAATGAGGGAACCTACCGCTCATGATTGAAATCCCCAAGGTACTATAGAATATCTATATCTCACTCCCATAGAAAATGATTTGTTGTATATGGGAATATACCCATTGGAAGTATGACATTGAGGCATATCCCATCATCCAACATGAGTGAACATGAAAAACATGATTTGAAGGTCTTGGACGAAGGTTGTAAGAATGCACCACTAAGTATGTCTCTCACATGCACTAGATGGAAACAATGCATGAAAGAGACCCTATGAGAAACAACCAATAATGAAAGAAGTTGATAGAGGCAATAAATTCCACCAATTATGTAAATGAAAACTAAGGTATAGCATGAATCCAAATACATGAATAGACGTATTGTGGTTGTATACATGGGAAACCACTAAGTCAGAGACCATTGATGAAATGCCATTTGTTGAGTGCAAGGTAATCCACCAATGATGAAAATGCGCCTAGGGTGCTACCGACTCTAGGTCAATATCTCAAAACAATGTGTCATAATTAATAAGAGATGACTCACCAGTCAGAAGTCAATGAGTATCTTATGCACTAACATGAGAAAATAACATTGATATTGATGCATCTAAGAAGAACTTGAAAACTAGGAAGGTTGACATGAATGGGAAATAATTATGAGGAATGGCCAACATAGGCTAAAGATAACCCTTGAACATAAAGCATGAGACAATGGTGACTTGGGAAACATTTGACACAAGAAAGAACAATCATATAGATTTGTGACATAGGAGTAATTGATAGACCCTCCATATGATTGTAAGAGTAATCAATTAGAGGAGTAAAAACTCAAATATCATGGTTCATATCTCAAAGAATTTCCAAGATCTAAATCATCAGGAAGGAGATTCAAAACTTGGTTCTTTGTTCAAGGGAGACATAATTGACACTACTACCACGAAAGTAAAGATATTAATTCTCCCCCCCTCCTTTTATTAAAAGAATCTTTAACTTTTTGTGTCTTTTTCTTGTTATAAAATCCTGAAAAAGAATAAAATAATTCCATGATATAATGGAGGAAATGAGTGTCATGGGGAAAGAAACCAGTCCCAAGCACACCAAACATACCTACACAAGGTGCATAAATATGTGCAGGATATGTACAGTCATTAACATGTTTCCTCTAGGGATAATAGTTTCAATATGTAGAATAAATAGATGCAAATGCGAGTGATTGAAGATGACACATAAGAAATAAGTAGTGAATGGAAAACTATAACAATAATTAGGCTTAAACGTGAAAGTAGTGGTATGCAATGCAAAAATACAAATCGAAAAATAAATGTGGGAGCCCAATGGGGGATAGCTAGAAATAGACTGAGAAGAATTCATGCATATTTGATGAAAAATCATGGTGGGGCTAAGAGGGCTCCTTAGCCTATGGAAAACTTCGACATGGATGAAAAAATGGAAAGAAATGTGCTAACTAGGGAATCCGTGATTGGTAGGCTCTACCACACAATTTATGAAACTTATAAATGATGAAGAAGGATTAGTATCACAATTTTGTGGGTTTGATCCTAAGGAAAACAATGGAACACGATACTAATAATGCATGATGTAAGGTGGAAAACCTAACATATATACCAATTTTGATTCCATTACCTCATGGTTCCATGAATATTGTCATAGTAAAGTACCAAAGAAAATGTCTACAAAGTCCTGTATACATGATGGGTGCTCAAAATGACATCTTTATAGCACATGTCCAACACTTTTTGTACACCTTTTCCCCCATTTCCATCTGAATACAGTTTTCATCCACAATGATGCATTTTTGGTTAAGGTATAATTATTGTTGGGCCTTTTTTTTTTGTTAAGAAGTTGCGCAAGGAGGACTACAGTCCCAGTTTTGGTCAAACACGAGTTCCACAAGCTACAAAATAGATGGACAGTAGAGCAAGTAAAGAAACATAAATTAGTTTAAAAAAGGGACAACGCAACACCATCGAAGCAAATGTAGTTACAACAGAACAAGAAAGCATGCAGAGCCTAAAGTCAAAAGATTCCACTTAGCCTATATATGAGATGCGTACTATTGTAAAAGGATCGGGTTGGCTATTGTTGTTGAGTATTTTGTTGTTATTGTTGGCTATGGTTGGTTGGGTGTAGTTGAGAAAAAGGTTATATAATTGTAATTTGTATACAGTTTTGGGAAAAAGGGTAGTTAGAGCTCTGTGACATGAGTCCCGAGCCAGAAGGTTGTGACAGAGTACTGATTTGTATCTCTGAGATTGTATCTGAGAATCTCTTCTGCTAATATATAAAGAAAGACCTAAAATTTTGAAAATACTGTGTCATTTTGTGTTTATGCTTATGAATTGTCTCTTTACAATACTTCTTTATGCTTGATAAGATCAATATGCTATGTATGTTTACAAATGCCTCTCATAACTTGAGTATATTGATTTCTAGTATGAATGAGTTCATATTTGTTCTGTAGTTAGTCTATCTTGCGTAGGATCATGGTGAATCTTGAAGGTTCTGGAAACCCACCTAAGTATTCTCCTTGCCCTTCCCTATCTTTCTATCTTGGTTGCACTTCAGGTGAGACTTCTTCTCTTCAGGGGAGATGAAAATGCCAGTGCTCTAGACTAATTGGTGCCTTTTGTTGGTAACTTGAGAAGGACCCTGGTCTAATCAATCCCACGCCAACAAAATGGTTCCAGTGGGACCTACGTTAAAATGGAACCTGTAGGGAGAATGCTTCTGCGGATTCATAGATATGATATTCACCATCGGTGGGATAGAAATTGTGATGCCTTCATATGGAAATAAGTGGAGTTGAGAGGAAAATCTGTGAAAGATACACGGGAGGTAGTCTTTTACTCAGAAAGATCAAGTGACCAATACGAGATATTCTCGGTTAAGTTCCCAGAAGAAATTTTCCAATGGATAGATAGGCTCCAAGAAGCTCTGGAATTCCAAGAACGAGTCAAGAAGACCTGCGCTTGGGATACAGAAAAGATTACAACACTTCATCGACTGGATCGTCCGGTAACGCGAGTGATCAATTTCTGGGTCAATACAACATTAGAGGGATACATTATTGAGTTTGCAGTTAAGAATCATCAATATTTTTCACGGGAAGAAGTGGGGTTCAAGAAAGACGCAAGGAGAAGGCTGTTGAGAGAAATCCCTTTGTGGATTAAGGTTTTCTTGACGGAGGAGGGGATGCTGACTATGTCCCCAACTGAGACGGCAATGTAAACACCCTCGCTTGGGGTGGGGTGAGTTTGGGGTGGATTCATGGCATGAGAGAGGGGGGAGGGTTCTTTACAAATGTGGGAGCAGTAAGAAATGGACTCAAGAGATTAGTGAGCCTTGAAAAGAGATTCCATAGTTGAGAAGTGGTGGCACAGTAAGATAAAGAAAGAAATAAAACAGTTCGAGAAGTTGCAAAAGGAAGTCAGACCAGGAGAAGTAGAGGAAGGACATATGGAAGAGTTGTGAAATATGAGAAGATAGGAAAGACTAGCCAGTCAAAGATTAAGTGAGAGAGAAGCGCAGAGAGAAATAAGTCCCCAAGAAGGTGGAAAGGAAGGAGAAGGTGTAGAATTACGGGAAAATGAAGCTAATATGAATCTTGAAGAAGAGAGAGAAGATTCATCCTCGATGCCAGGAAAGATTTGGAATATGACTGAAGAGACCATTCCAGAGGATGAGAAAGAGCCCCCCCTAGATGAAAGAAAACTCCCCCGAATCCAGTGGAACCAACCCCGAATCACCCATACCCCAAGTGTCCTATATACAAGTGATAAATTATATACTAAGTTCTTATGTTATTCTTGTTCCATTATAGTCAGTCAGTGAGTCACAAGTGGGAGGTGCGAATACTAGGAGGATATTGGGATCCCCTAGTAGATTGCAACCAGGACCGTTAGGTTTTATTTTGGTAGGAGCAATAAGATCAACAATGGCTGGTAACACAGGAGCTTCGATTGCTAGATACCTAGAATTCTGGGGTAAGGGAGACGAAGATGTGGAGCAACACTGGTTCTTATGCGAAGCAATATGGAGGTCTAGAGGGACTCTGGATGCAAATAAATTGATTGAGTTCCAGACTACTTTGAGAGGCCATGCTCTCAAATGGTACATGAAGGCCATTGATCCAGGAGTACCAGGAGTGCAAGGTCAAGAATTCACACTTGAATAGGTATGGAAGTGGTTCATAGTGGAGTTTAAGCTACCTCAGTCATAACAACAAGATCTTTCTGAGTTGCGTGAAATTCAACATAGGGAAGGTGAATCGGCTTGGGAATATAGCCAGAATTTCAAAGATGCTATAGGGAAGTTAGCACATCCAATTCATGAGGAACATCAAAGAGAATGGTATATCCAAAGATTGCTACCTCTAACACATATTCTGTTAACGTAACAATGAATAGCCACTTTGACAGATGCCTTGGAAGAATCAATGAAGATTGAAGTCATGGCAGGATATTTGGGGAGCTTGAGAGTGACTAGACCCCCAACAGATGCAAATTTGGTGCAACTACAAGGGAAAATATCAACGCTTACAGAGAAGATTCAAGAATTGACGATACCCAGACCATGACGACCGCAAGTCTGGTGTACCAGATGTTACATTGAAGGAAATTTGGTGAATGAATGTTCACGTATGAGGGGAATGGGACCAACTCACAAACCGATGGGACCCTCACCAGGACCCACAGGAGGAGTTGCGCAAGTATCCGTGAATTTACCATTCCATACCCCAACCCCATATCATGTTTTTCTAGGTAATCAAGCAATGCCATTAGTTAAGTATTGTGAGATTTTTCGTATCCATGGGCATGGACCGAGTCAATGCCCCATTATTCAAAATTATTCAACAGTACCAAATACTATGCATTATGAGTTTTTCACATCTACCACACATGCTACGAATCAGTGTAGAGCGTTGGATGCACTTGCGAACAGGATGGATTGAACATCATTCAGGGTGAATGAAACCCCTCAAGGACCAGGAAGAAGTCGAGGAGGTGGAGCCAGAGGAGACTTCAGAGGAGGAAGAACTGGGGGAAGAGGACCAAGTAGATTCTACAACTGTGATGAGCAAGGCCACATGGATAGATATTGTCCTCATCTGAGGTGACCATGGTGCTCTCACTGCAGAACCAATGGGCACACAATTGAATATTTCCCATAACTAATTGTAAAATGGGAATATCGGGCATGTCAATGAGGAACTAACCTCATCAGTTCAGAGATAAAGAGAGTTATTAGAGGAAAAATTCCCAACCTTAATATCATTACTCGAGGAGGGGAAAAGACCGACACAGATGCTGACAATTTACCTTAGATCCAGAAAGCAACGCCTAAGGAGGACATGTATGATCCTCTGAAAAATAATCTATTCTTTAAAAATTCCATAGAAGTATTTCATAATATCCCTGGCCTTGAGATGTAAGAGAAACCCACTCAACCTATTATTTACCCTAATATTGCGCAAGTCCCTGCTTCACCCCCTTCACCTAGAAACCCTGTAGTCCCGATGAGACAACTTGAGCAGCCACAAAATGTAGTTGACCTTCGGTTTTAGTTATTTTTGATATTCTTGGGAATGACCAGTTGACAAAAAAGTTGCACAATGCATTGTACCTAGTTCCAGGGAATGAAGAATCTCCATAAACAACAATAAGGACAAATATTCCTGAGAAGAATACTCAGAGAGTGCAGAGAAGGAAAGTATGGACTGAAAAAGAGTTTAGATTAGCAACCAAACTATATGAGTTTGAGATTAAGGATGTGATGTTAGATCTAGGACCTGAAGTTAATATACTGCCTAAAAAGACTTGGGAAGCCTTAGGAAAACCCCAGTTGACATATTCCCCAATCCATCTAATAATGGCCAATCAATATTGTATTTTCCCAATAGGAAGACTAGAGAATGTGGAAATAGATGTTGCAGGAGTGAAGACTGTAGCTGATTTTGAGGTGATCAAAATCATGGGGGATAAGGACCCTTATCCTGGACTACTCAGTATTGATTGGGCTTACGACAACTATGCAGTGATTGATCTAAAGAAAGACACTATGACATTTGAGGAAGATGGAATAAAAGTAGTTCAACCCTTGGATCCATATGTAGGCCCTCTATGCATGGAGACAACAGACAACAATATGGAGGGAGAAGACTTGGAGAAATTTTACACTGTAACAACAGGAATGAGAGAAGACTACATAAATCCTACTTCTGATGGATCAATAACTTGGAGGAGCATACAATCAACGGATGAAGATTCAGAACTGGCATTTGATAGTTGCAACAAGGTTCATATGAAATATTTTCAAGAAGATACACAACTGTCAGAGAAACTAGATGGGTTGGAACCGAGGTCAGAGAACACTCGATATATGATGGTACCTCAGGAATTGACAGTTTTCTGGTCAGCATGGAAGAAAAGATAACGGAGGATCAAAGGATCTCAGTGTTGGATTTATCCCTCCAAGACACCCCTGCCAGATGGTGGACCAATCACAAAGCCTTAGTTGAGAACTGGGAATAAAACACACTATCCAATATAGATTTCAAGATAAGGATTAGATGGAATCAGAGATGCAGACAGATTTCCAAGTTGTGCAAGTATTCAATGGACAATTTGATCTTAAAGCACATATTGAACAATGCCTGAGACAGTGGAAAGTTGCGAAAATAGCATCTCGCTTCTGGGTTCAAGTATTTCCCCATTCACTAGGTCCAATCCCAAAAGATTGGTACATGCATGAAGAAACAAGAAGATAGACCAACGACTAGAAAACGTTGGCATATCAATTTTTCAAGGAATTCTCGTTTACAAGTAAGTACCATGAGCTTAAAGTAGTCCTGCAAATAATTAAAGAATTCCTTTTTACATATACTTGTGAATGGAAATCAGACCTAGTGGTATGTGCAAAGCATAGCCAACTACTTCAGTCTAACCTTCACCGAATCTTGGATAAGAAACGTATAGAATGCTATAAGGTTGAGAAGGATTTGGAAAGCCCAGATGATTTAGAATAATTGAGGAACTTAGCCATTAAGGAAGCAAAAGGAAGCAAAGAAATACAAAACATTATACCCAACTAGACTGATGGTTCTTATAATTATCCATTGAAGTTGCACAAAGTAAGTATAGGAACTCCAGAGAAACCTAAGATAACTATGGTGGGAGATTACTGGGATGAGAAAACTAGCCAAGAAATACATAGCTTGTTGCGAGAGTATGAGGACGTGTTCCCAAAGACATTTTCAGAGCTAAAAGAGATTAAAGGAGCTATGGGAAATATGAAGATTGAACTAAAACCAGGATCAAACCGTGTAAGGCATAGACCATATTGCCTTAACCCTAGAGTGAAAGAGAAGGTTAAGAGGGAAATAGACAAGATGCTGGAAGCTAGACTTATTTTTGCAGTGGAAGAAGAAGAATGGGTTATCCCCATAGTCATACAAAGAAAAAAAGGAACAAAGGACATTAGGGTGTGTGTAGACTACATAAGCCTTAATTCTTCCTATGTGCATGACCCTTTCCCAACACATTTTACTGACGAGGTGCTAGAAAAGGTTGCGGGGAAAGAATCATACTCATTTAAAGATGGATTTTCTGGATATCACCAAGTTAGGATTGCTGAAGAAGACAAAAGAAGACCACATTTATAACAAAATGGGGTTCATTTGCATATAATGTGATTCCCTTCAGCCTAAAGAACGCCCTTGCAGTTTTTCCCCGGATTGTAATAACATATTTCTGAGAATTTATTCACAAGTTTAAAGAAGTTTATATGGATGATTGGACAATATATAGTCTTCTCAAGGAACATGTAGCACTACTACATTTGATGTTTGACAGATGTAGAGAATTGCAGATATCGTTGAACCTCATAAAGTGTATCTTATGTGTGCCACATGGAAATTTGTCAGGCCACATAGTATGCCAAGGAGTATTGGTAGACCCGACCAAAGTTGCGGTTATTGTGAACATGTCACCACCTACGAGTGCTAAGCAGTTGCGCTTGGTGAAGACCTATTGGCCCTCAAGACGAGATCTGCTCACAGGATCGTTCTTTAACCCCTCGGAGCTGGATCGTCTCTTTCGACTCCTCACTGGAATCTGCAATTTATCAACCCACTGGTCCTTTCTCGCAGCTCGCAATCTCGCGAGTTCGCGAGTCATGGCTCTCGACTCTTCCCCTACGATCTCGCAATACCCAAGATTGCGAAATGGGGATAACCCTTTCTTCCATCAGCACCCTCCTTGCGCGACCTCCAGCTAGGCTAAGCACTAACACTTTTCACCTCTCGCGCCTTCGCGAGTTCAAATGTTGAGCCTTGTCACCTTTCTTTCCCGAACCCCTGAGAGGCGATATTGAATTTTCTCCTCTCATTCTCGCTGCTTGCAACTTCACAAGTCGAAGGATCGAACTTTCGTTCCCTTATCTCCCGAGTCCCCGAGACGCGAGAGGTCAACGGGGTGTTGACTCCTCCAAATGTGTGATGTGTGTCTGTCAGTCCACTTCCAGGGCCCACCTTGTGGTTCTGCTACGTGTCTCTTGGGTGCAATCCCGACACTTCGCGGCTTCGCTTCTCGCAACTTCGAGCACCCAAATTTTGGGTTCTCACCTGGCGAACCTCCGAGTTTGTGAGATCCTCTTGTCTCTGCCACTTGTCCTCCTCCGATGGACGACTTAGATTACTTCACGACTTCGCTTCTCACGATTTGGAGTGCTCAATCCTTGGGCTCTCACCCTGCAAACCTCTGAGTTCGCAAGATCCTCTGATCTTTGCCACCTGTCCTCCTCCTATGGACGACTTATATTACTTCGCGACTTCGCTTCTTGTGACTTCGAGACTTTCGAGATGAAAGCCTTGACCCCTTACCCTCCGATATGCCAAAATGGCGAAATTATGACACATCTTCTACGCGGGTCCCACGATAGAACTTCCCACCTTTTTGGAGTTCTCAGAATTTGCGACTTCGCGAATATGGATGCTATGCCTTCAACTCCTCAACCCACGAAACCCCGATACAAATTATCTCGCGACACATGTCCTTCCAATCGGATGGCTCAGATCCTCTCGCTATTTCGGGACTTCGCCTTTCGCGATTTCGCGAGTCTCGCTACAAAAGTTTTGACTCTTCACCTCCCGAAACCCCGAGATGCGAAATATGTGAGTGATATGACGGCTTTGTTGGCCCTGATCCTATGACTCTATTCTCCTGAGATTTACACTTAGAAAACATGCACCATAACCTTCTTTCTCCTCTGTGAGATCTAACGGCTTCTGGGACCTTGTGAATTGTCCACGAAGAACTCTGACTATCAATTTCCTCCTTGGTGATTTCTGCGAAATGAACAAAATGATCTTTCGCAAAACTTGTCCACCCATGAAATGATATTGCTGTGCCTTCTCTCTGAACGCTTCAAGGTACTAAACCTCCTAATCTTTCTCCATGACTCGAGTCTTCAAGAAGACTCCTGCACGCACTCCTTGCAACAATTCTTGAATACTTCTAGGTATTGAATTCTTCGACTTTGTGCACTCTCTACAACAACAGTCTTTCCAACAACTCCCTCAGGTTGCGAACTCTGAGACTTTACTCGGCCTGCGCACACCTTGCATGACTCTTGTGCTCAATTTTAACTTCTTTGAGAATGAGAACAAATGCTATCTCTCCTGAGCTTGAAGAGACGAACTTTGACCTCTGTCAACGCACACCTTGCGGACAATTTCACTGCACTCCTTGCAGGAAAACTCTTGCTCAGATAGAGAAACAATTGAAACCCATTCTCTATTCTCTCTCATACTTCAAACACAAAGCATGAAATCATATACACAACATATAAAGAAAATGTATAACAGAAAGTAAACATCCATGAGCATAACATTCACAATGCATACACAGAGAACAAATACGACACCATGAATTTGAATCGAATCTCTTTCTATTAATTCAAATCTTTGTACATGGGTGTTTTCAACTACAACTCTATGCTCTCTTCTCTATTCGCTATGCTCATAATGCTGCTAATATTGCTAATGTTACAATGATACAAGTGAGGGTGTCTATATCCGTTTTCCCTCCGGCTCCTGAAACTGTCAAATCTAGGAAATTAAAGCTATCTACTTACAATAACTAACATAAATGCCTTCACCTACTACAGACGAGAGCGGGACGCTCAAGGTCTGTTTACAATCAAGAAGTACACCCTTTCCTTAATTGTTTCATTTAAGTTTGGCGCATCCAACTTCAAAAACATTTCAAACAATTTTATCATGTGCCAAAATGCGTTGGTGCTTTCCCCACGCTCGCTTGATGTTGGCGATGCTCCTGCATCAGTGCTCCATGATGGGGCACACATGGTACTATCACATGTTTATTAGAAGATATGCAAACATTACTACACCTCTGGAAAATCTACTAAAGAAGTCCGACGTGTTCCAGTGGACCCCAAAGTGTGATAAAGCATTCAATATCCTGAAGGAAAATCTCAACACAACACCTATTCTTACATTTCCAAACTTGGAAAATGAATTTCATGTGCACGTAGATGTATTAGGTATTTCATTGGGATCTAGCTTAGTGCAACCAGGAGATGGAGCCATGGATCATCCTATCTACTTTGCTAGCAGGAATTTGTCGCAAGCTGAGCGCAACTATACAACCACAGAAAGGGAGGGGTTAGTTATGATTTACGCTTTGCAGAAGTTTAGACATTATTTGTTATGATCCCATTTTAAGTTCTTTACTGATCATTCTGCGTTAAAATATCTAGTTAACAAGCCTCTTTTGGAAGGAAGAATTTTTCGATGGTTGTTATTGTTTCAGGAATTTTCTTTTGAAGTGATCATTAAGCCTGGAAGATGCAACGTGGGGCTTGATCACATGTCTATATTAGAGTCAGGAGAAAGTGGCGGAGCAGTCGACGATCAACTCCCATACGCAGACCTGTTCAGGTTTGAGGCCATACCAGAATACCTGGAAGAAATATAAGTCTTCTTAAGTACAAAGGCCTACCCAGAAACATACTCTGCAACTCAGAAACATCATATGTTGGTTAGAGTAGCGGACTATCAATTGATTGTGGGGCAAGTGTATAAGTTGGGACTAGATAGTATTCTCAAGAGATGTGTCTTAGATCATGAAAGACAAGACATACTGTGGGAGTGTCACAGTGGAGTTATGGGAGGTCATGTTGGAGGAAAGGATACTGCGCAGAAACTCCTTCAAGATGGACTATGGTGGGCCACGCTCTTCAAGGATGCAAAGGCATATGCTATATATTGCGACATTTATCAAAGCGTGGGTAAGTGATCATGACGAGATGAATTGCCTCTTCAACCAGTTTGAGCTCTATAAGCATTTGAGAAATGGGAGGTTGAATTAATTGGTCCAATCAACCCCACCGCTAAGCATTCAAAGGCTAGGTATATTATTACCACAACTGATTACCTTACACGTTGGGATGAGGCAACAACTGTTCAGGATTGTTCGATTGATACTGCTTCTAGGTTCATTTTTGAAAATATTATCACTTGGTTTGGATGTCCTAGGAGTCTGACCAATGATCAGGGTGGTCATTTTATCAGTAGTACAATAGCAAGGCTTACAACAGAGTTCTTGATCCAACATCATAAAATTAGTCCCTACCATCCACAAGCCAATGAAACAATGGAATCGTTTAACAAGATCCAGGAGAGAGGATTAACGAAGGTTTGTTGCGCAAACATGGAGGATTGGGATGACAGAGTCCCAACAGTTTCATGGGCCTACATGAAAAACACAAACACACTCCATAAGTACACTCCATTTCAGTTAGTTTATGGGAAAGAGGTTGTGGTACCTGCAAAATTCATTACTCTGATTTTGTATATTGCACAGATTACACACATGTCATAGGATGAATTAGTTTTGCAGGGGCTCATGGAGGTGAAAAAACTTGAAGAGACCATGTTTTTAGTAGACTTCCATCAATCAATTGAGAAAGAAATGCATAAATCTTGGCATGATAAACACATTAAGACCAAAACATTTGCGCAAGGAGACAAGGTCCTACTTTATGACAATTGATACCAAAAACATCCAACCAAGTTGTGCATGCATTGGTTGGGACCATTTATAGTTGTAGAGATCCAACCTTCTGGAGCAGTCAGACTCGTGCAACTGGATGGTATGTTGCATCTAGGATGGGTGAATGACACTCGCCTGAAACCCTATATGTATCAGAACTGAGCTAAAGGACTGTTTCTCTAGTTTGANCTCATTACTCATTTCTGCCATTTATAATCAGTTAGATGTGAATACATATCAACAACATATCATCAACAAATCATCTCCACAAAGAACACAAGATTATGTACAATTTTTCTTTTTATTATGGAATTCAATCCGGGGGTTTTTCAAAAACAAATGAATAGAGTACAAATCTACAAGAGTACCAGATATATATGAAATACTCAGCTTACATTCTCAACACCAACTGATATGAGGCAACAATCCTCAACATATATCAATCTGTCAACATAAACAAGTGCATTAACCATGCACCAACCTGTGCCAAACAACCTGTACCATAAACAAGTGCATCCAACCATGTACCAAGTATATACCAATCATGTGTCAAATACTCATCAACAATGACTCATCAATATGTACCAACATCATCAACTATACACCTCATGTATGTGCCAACTCATCAACTGCCTGTCTCAACCATGACTAGTTTTGGATTAGTCAACAACCTCAACTTGAAATAATCATAACTTTGTACCTGTAATGAATAAAGATTTGAAGCTGATACACAATGTTCTTCAGTGTGTTTTGTGCAATTACTCCAGGTGGCACTACTTGGAACCTCTCAGAAAAGGCCTTATAGAAAAAATGACATACCTTGCTGAATTCTGTCTTATTCTAGAGAACGACCTTGTAGAGCGTGGCCCTCACAAAATATTCATTGAATTGATCTGAAACTATTTAAAAAAATACTATTATTAAGAAGTTATGACGTTTTTACCCGAAACACCTGTCTTTGACTAGTTTCAGGACTAGCCACAAACCCTATTTTCCATGGAGTGTAAATCCAAAAATACAACGACCCACAAGATGAATTTTTTACCACAGATACTTGGGTATGTTTTCTCAATGGAATAGTAATTTAATGGTCTGAATCATTAGAGAAAAAATTTTATAGCGAAAATGGTGAGATGACCTGTAAATAACATACCTTAGAAAGCACCATCAAAAGAATTTATCCTTCCTTGCATTTCGGCCTTCTTTTCTTCACCTTTCCTCACAATTTCGGCTTAGATATCCTTGGTTACCTTAGACACATATAGATATTCAATATTCTCAAGTGTGATTAAAATGAGAGAGCCTTATTTATACTCTCCAAGTAGCTTCCTTAAAAACATCTTCTAGGTCACTTGGCCCCAGTTTCCTTATTTTAGGGTTAACCCACTTATAATTTCTCCATTAAATTTATTATTTAAATAATTTATTTTTTATTCAATTTGAATTATAGTACACTCATCACTTCACTTTATTATTTTCCTTTTAAAAACCCTTAAACCACTTTGACTACTTTGACCTTTTGGGGCTTCTAGATGACATGTGAGGGTCCTCCAACTTCGTAAGGCCATAACTCTCAAACCATGAGGAGTTATGTGATGTTCCACATAC
>SNQJ01S0124313.1:54788-69534 GCA_010110895.2 Picea sitchensis | reverse complement strand
GCAGAACTAGACAAGAAAGAAGAGACTCAGGAATTAGAACAAATGATCACAAATTTGAAGGTTCAAATTGAAGAAGATAAAATGATTGAAGAAGTACTCAAAGAACAACTAGAAGGAAGAGACATGATCATTGAAAATTTGGAAGCAGATATTGTCACATTAAGAAAGGATCTTAAAAAGAAAAATATGCAGAACAATTCAAAAGTTTTGAATGACATTATCAGCAGTCAAAAGCCTAATCATGACAAATTCAGACTTAGATACAATCAGACAAAAAATTGATCAATCTACAAAACAACAGAACAAGAAACATATCCAAAAAGATATGTAGAAACAATCAAAGGGTATAGGAAGGTCTGCAGAGAAAATTACAGGGACACTCCTCCACTGAAAAGCTTCAGATTTCATAATCAACGTCCGATAAAAAAAGATAGGTCTTAGGAAAAAGAAGGATTCATAAGATCACCTCCTTTCAGAATATCTTCAAATCCCAGGCATCAAACTATATTTTTTAGTTTATGTTATGCATGTTATAACTTTTTACATAAAGTTGTGAATTGCAGACCTAACAAACTAAAAATAAACAACTTTGAAATTCATACACAAAAGGGTTATCCAGGAAGGCCTAGTGAAACACAGAGAAGAAGTTACAACATGTTTGAATCATTAAGCATTGAAGTGGAATTCTACAAGTGTAACAACTTTGGACACATGGGAAAATATTGCAGAATGAAAATCCCTTCTAGAGAACCACAACAAAACACCAACAATCATAGACATGAACCTCAGAAAAGGACATGGATAAGAAAGAAGAATCAGTTCAACAATGAAGAATGCACACTCGCTCCACAATCTAAGCAAGAGAAACATGTTTCATATGTTTACAATGGCTGTTCAAAACACATGATAGGTGATAGAGACAGGTTTATTACATTAAGGAAAGAGATGGATCAGTCTCTTTCGAAAATGATTATTTGGCTAAAATAATTGGAAAAGGCACAGTCAGAATTAGGAACAAGAATACAAAAGAATAAAATATTATAATAGTAGAATATATGAAACATAATATTCTAAGTGTGAGTCAAATGTGTGACCAAGGTCATAACGTTACTTTCGGTTCACAAAAGTGAGAGATAAAAAAAGAAGGTTCATGAAAATTGATTGCTACAATTGCGAGAACTTCAAGCAACATATGTGTGAAGTGAAATTGGAAATGGAAATTGTTTTCTAGGAAATGAAGATGAAAGTTGGCTATGGCACAAAATAATGGGTCACATACATTTTGATAACCTTGTCAAAGTCAACAAAAGATAAGCAGTCAGAGAAATTCCCCAGATCACGAAACCAACCAATACTTTATGCAAGCATTGTCAACAAGGAAAGAAAACAAAGACCAAGTTCAAATCAAAGGAATATAAAAAACAAGACCATTGGAAATTGTGCATAATGATCTAGTTGGACCAACTACAACGAATGTTTTAAAAGGTGAGAAATACTTTATGTTATTAGTTGATGATGATACAAGAATGACTGCAGTTTTCTTTCTCAAGAATAAGTTAGAAGATTTTTAAAACTTCAAGATCTACAATGAAATGGTTGAAAATGAAATGGATTCAAAAATCAAATGCTTGAGATATGATAATGGAGGAGAGTTCACTTCAAATGAATTTATGGACTACTGCAATAGTAATGGAATAAAAAGGAAATTCTATGTTCCTAGGACACCTCAACAGAATGAAGTTGTTGAAAGAAAGAACAAGACAATATAGGAAATGGCTTGAACAATGCTAATGGATTCCAAATTGACAGATATTTTTTGGAAATAGGCAGTGCATACAACAATTCACATTCAAAATAGAGTAATTATCAGAAACAACACTGAAAATAATCCTTACAAGCTATTGAAAGGAATACCAACAAATGCGAAGCACTTCAGAGTTTTTGGAAGAAAATGATACATCAAAAGAGAAGATGGCAGAATGGGAAAGTTTGACTCTTGTGTGGACAAATGAGTACTTGTTGGTTATTCAAGTACAAGGAAATAATACAAGTGTTACAACCTGATATTGAACAAATTTGTGGAAAGCATCAATGTAACAATTGATGAAACAGGTAAGAATTAAAGGAAGAAGAAAATGAATCAATGGAACAACTTTACGAAGATGAAACATAAGATGAAAAAGAAGTAGAAGGGGAGTATCAAGAGGATCCCATAGAAGCAGAAGAGTAAGTTCAACAAGTGACTCTGTAATGTCCCCAAGGCCGAGCCCCATTGTAAATCATGTCTATGAAGTATAAAGCTTGCATTATAAAATTGTAATTATGTTTTATAGGTTGGTGAGCCAAGTTTATATAAGTTGGTGGGCTTATGTGATTATTAGGCCAGAGAGCCTGATTTTGTATATGTAACCATGCAAAACATTAATAAAAATATGCACACTATTGCGTGTAGACCGACCACGATGAATGAGTGATGGGGGACTAAGCTTCCACAAAGTGGGTAAGGGATTGGGGGCTGGAAGGTTGGAAAGAGAGGCTAAGTAATGAGTCTAGGGGCTAAGCCTACGGGCTTAAGTCCTTGAGAATAATATTTTAATATTATTACAAAAGTCATGTGGAATCTATCTTTTGTCCTAAGTTCCTGGGGAGGAACACATGCAGCTTCATGGGTGACAAGTGTCAACCCAAGCGCACGCAGTTAAAACTGTTGAGTTTAGCCGTGTTGGTGGTTTTCTTCCCATTTTGTCGACTGTTGCATCTGNTTCCTCCAACCATCACCGGAATCTAGAGTTCGACCTCTCAATTCAGAATCCTCCGTCTGAGCTCATGACCATCCATGATTGACCTCTATCTGGGGTTTTGTTCTCAGATCCCTTGCCTGAACAGTTTGAGCCTATGTGTGGAATCTCTATACACCTTGTGCAATCCCGAAAACATAACCGTGAGTCTATCCCGCAATTTCTGAGCCTGGTTGGGTTGAAGTATGTGTTTGTGACCTATTTGGGAAGCTCGTGTCTGTTTTCCCAGTTGACTGTTGTGGCCACGCAGTGCTGGACTACACGTGGCTTGCTGGCTAGTGTAAGTTCGTGTTGAGCCTCATGGTTGCCTGACTGTGTTGGGAACCGATATTAAGGAAATAGGTTGTATGACCTGTGTGTAACCTCTCTCTAGGTGAGGGAGATGATTGTTGTCAAAGAGGCAGTTTTTCAAGCCTGTGAGAATCTATTTCCAGGTGAAGGAGTCTACTAGAAAGTGGTATTCTTCCAGAGAGAGTCCAACACCAGCTACAAAGCTCTGAGACTCCCTGATTTGTCCTATTTCTGAGACCCAGAGAGGGAGGTGAAGCATTGATGGAATGTGCTTGTGATGGTGTATACTACCGGGTAGAACATGCATGTGGGGAATGAGAGTCTGTGAGTAGTGGGTGTAAGAAGGCATCCTGGGAAGAATCCTTCCGGTTATTCTGTGCATATTTCCCTGTAACCTCAGCCTAGACTAGGATTCCTTGCCTTGGGTGGACCTTAGTCTCAGATCGAGGGTGACCCACTACTGAGCATGATGAGTAGCATGGTCTAAGGCTGGGAGTTTCGTGGAAGGCCTGCACGTGGTTGGTGGAATTACCACGGTTTCAAAGATAAGTATCAGCTTATGCTTAATATTATGTTTTTCATGCCTATGATGCTTATATGTATCATGTATTATGTTGTGCATATGAATTATTGTTAATGCCAGGGATTATTTATGTTAGCAGTAATCTTGTGCTTACTCTGAGTTTAAATGTGTTTAATTTGTTTGAAATGCATGTTATTAATTAAGCATGAGAATGATTTTGTTCTGCACAATAGCATTTTCCTGGCCAGTGGGTTGGAGGACGGTCGGGGAGAGTTATAGTATGGTATCAGAGCCATGGTTTCAACGCTAAGCCTGGATGGGTCGGATAACTGGTCTTTTGACCGAGGTTTTGAGAAGAAATTGTGTCTGGAGAACAGGCACAAGGTTTAAAACCCTTTGGAGTTGCATAGGAGTGTGGAAATCGTGATACGCAAAATCCTGAATTCATCAGGACCGTAATTTTAGAGTTTCGGCAAACAAAAGTTCGAGATGTGTGGATGCATGAAATCTTGATGCCCGAAACCCTGAAACGCCAAAAGGATCTGTGCTGTAGATCTGAGAAAGGTCTGACCCTTGGATTTCACTTGGAATGGACGTGGATACATGGGTGTGTACCCCATTCCAGTTGGTTGAGAAGAGAAGCGAGAGTGGTGGGACCCGATGACATCACCGAAGGTGATGTGGACCCTCCTAAGTGTGCCACTTGTCACTATGGATGTGGGAGACAGTTGTGATCTGTGGACCCGGAGGGTAAGGGAAATTGATTTTTCAGAATTCAGGGATTGAAGTGAGAAGAGGTTTTGAGTCATGGCATCATGAACTCCCATGGACCGAAACCCCGAAACCCGAAGTCCCGAAGTCCCAAAATTTTCGAAGACGAAAGAACTGTAGAGGATTTTAACTGTTGGATCCTCGTGGACCGAAACCCTGAAACCTGAAGTCCCGGAGTCCTGAAATTTTCGAAGACAAAATAACCGTAGAGGATTTTATCTATTGGATCCTTGTGGACCAAAACCTTGAAACCCGAAGCCCCGAAGTCCTAAAATTTTCAAAGACGAAAGAACCGTAGAGGATTTTAACTGTTGGATCCTCGTGGACTGAAACCCTGAAACCCGAACTCCCGAAGTCCCGAAATCTTCGAAGGTAGAAATCCTGAGTACCACTTAGTAGTCTAGCATTTGGTCATGACCTTTGGTTATGAGGGTAGGGAGAAAGAGGGAGCTATCACCCGAAAATTGCAAAGCTAAACAGAGCTCAGAAAACTTAGTGGAATCGAAACATTTTTCTTATTCGCATTGGTTTATGAATGTTGTAGTTTTATTAAGGGTTTAAGGCCTGAAAAACTTTGGTTGACTGCACGTTGTGTGTCTAGAGTTCAACGAGTGTCATGACAGTCGTGAATCGATGCCGAGTATAGAAATGGAAGAGGTGCGGATTGCCTCCAATTCAGAGAATGAAAGAAAAGGAAGGGATGTCAACTTGGGAGTCGAAGGATTGAACTCCAATGGGCACGGAAGAGAATTGGATAAGGAATGGCATATGATGAAAATCACTGAAAGATTGCAGAAAGAGGCCCAGGGTCACCGAGATGATAGTCGAAAGCTCATGAGGGTTAGGGATCGACAGGGTGAATTCAACTTAAAGATGTTGAAAAGCCTGGAAATAATAGAAAGAAAATTGGAAAAGGAGAGTGACACAAGAAAAACAGGGAGTCACAAGACCCCTAAGAGGAGAAGAAGATCAAGGAGTGGTAGCAGACATCGTCATCGCTCCCCAAAGCATTCCAATAGGGAAGCACATAGTAGTTCAAGCCCATCCCCTATCAGAAAACACCGAAGATGTGGACTGGATGAATTGAAAGGGGAGATTAATAAGATTAAGCCTCCTATGTTTGATGGAGAACATAAGAAGGAGGAAGATGCCGAAACATGGTTTCTTGGCATGAGGAAATATTTCCAACTACAAAGTTATTCCTCTCATGCAGAAGGAAGAATTGCGATGTATCAACTAAAAGGAAAAGCATCCATGTGGTGGGATCAGCTTGTTCAGGTGCAACACGTTAGAGAGAAAGATATCACATGGAAAGAATTCAAGAGGTATTTCGAGAGGAAATACCTGACTAAAAGATACTATGAAAGAAAGATGAAGGAGTTCTTTGAACTCAAGTTGGGCAGCGTGACCATTGATGAATACGAACGAAGGTTTTTGGAATTACTGAAGTATGTTGCATTCATCAAAGATGAGGCTATCAAGATTTAGAGGTATCTGAGTGGACTGCCACCTCCCATTGGTGACAAGATTCAATATGATGATCCTAAGACTATGGAAGAAACAATAAGAAGAGAGAAATGCTTATATGAACAACAAAGAGAAAATCCTACCTTTCGGAAGGCTTGGGATGACCATAAAAAGTTTAATAAAGAACAGATGCAGAAGGGAAACAAACCTCCCTTTTTCAGAAATAGTCCTCAAGGACATCCATCATTTAGAGAGCTGAGAATGGCTGAAGTGGGGGAACAAAGGCCGAGACAAACGCCCATTCAGTGTTGGGACTGTAAAGAGAACCACAAGTACAGAGATTGTCCCCATAAAAATGGCAAAGAAACAACTATCCATAATGTTCAACAAGATGAAATAGTGGAGGACATGGGCAGTAGAATGCCAAGGATCTATGTGGCCCTAGACAACAAGAAATTTGAATTTCAGTCGCACATGATTGGAGTGGAAGGTATGATTAGCAACGAACCATTTATTATTTTAATTGATTAAGGGGCTAGCCATAGTTATGTAGAACCTAGGGTGGTGGAAAGTTTGCATTTATCAAGAAGCAAACATGAAAAGTCTTGGTTAGTGCAATTGGCTACAGGAACCAAGAGGAAATTCATTGAGTTGTTTAAGTCCTGTCCTGTGGACATGAAGGGATTGAGCACAAAGGCTGAATTGAATATTCTGCCTTTAGGCTCTTATGATTGTTTAATTGGGATGGATTGGTTGGACCAACACCATGCCCTCCTAGACTGTCGTAACAAGGAATTTACATGCCTGGATGAGGAGGGGAATCGAAAAATAGTCCAAGGAATTTCCAGAGCTGTGGTTGTTAGAGAAATCTCAACAATGCAGTTGAAAAAGTGCTACATGAAAGGTTTTCAGTTGTTTGCAGCCCGTGTGGAGGAAGCATCCAGAGATGAAGTCTCAAAAATTGGATACCATGCGGTATTAACATAGTTTGAAGACGTATTTTAGGAGGCACCTAGACTACCTTCAAAGAGAGATATTGACTTCTCTATAAATTTGATGCCTGGAGCAGCTCCACTGTCGAAAGCTCCTTATAGAATGAGTACTCCAGAGCTGAAAGAGTTGCAATTGCAGCTTGAAGAGATTCTAAAGAAGGGGTACATTCACCCAAGCATGTCACCTTAGGGTGCCCCGATACCTTTCGTGAAGAAAACATATGGGACGTTGAGGCTGTGCATTGATTTTAGATAGTTGAACAAAGTAACTGTCAAGAACAAGTATCCTCTGTCGAGGATCAACGATATTTTCAATTAGTTGAAAGGTGCGAAAATATTTTTTAAGATAGATCTCAGATCGGGATATCACCAGGTAAGAATAAAGAATGAAGACATCAACAAGACCACCTTTAGAACAAGGTATGGTCATTATGAGTTCACAGTGGTACCGTTTGGGCTGTCGAACATACCTGTTGTTTTTATGTGCTTGATGAATTGTGTATTCAGGGAATATCTAAACAAGTTTGTCATAGTATTCTTGGATGACATTTTGGTGTATTCCAAGTCAGAGGAAGAGCATGAACAACACCTGAGGATGGTGCTGCAAGTGTTGAGAGAACACCTACTGTATGCCAAGTTGAGCAAATGCTCATTTTATCAAACGTAGATCCATTACTTGGGGCACATTATTTCAGAAGAAGGGATCATCGTGGATCCTGAGAAGGTTGAGACCATCAGAGAATGGTCAGAGCCAAGGAATGTGGCAGAAGTTAGATCATTTATGGGTCTAGATGTCTATTATAGAAGGTTTATCACAGGGTTCTCAAAGATAGATCACCCTATAACTTCCTTGCAAAGGAATGAGAAAAAGTTTCAGTGGACTGAAGAGTGTGAGAAGAGTTTCCAGCGATTGAAGCAACTGTTAACTAGTGCTCCAATCTTGAGGATTGCAGATCCAAATGTGGATTTCATGGTGTGCACATATGTGTGTAAAGAAAGGTTGGGAGGATTTCTCAGACATAATGGATTTGTAATTTGTTATGAGTCCAGTAAGATGAAAGAGCACGAAAAGAATTATGCCACTCATGATTTGGAGTTGGAAGCAATCGTTCACGCTCTGAGGAAATGGAGACATTACCTCATGGGAAGGAGATTTGAATTGAGAACATAACACAATGGTCTGAAATATTTGTTTGATCAGCCAACCTTAAATGCTAGACAATGTAGCTGGCTAGAATTTTTGTGTGAGTATGACTTTGAGATCAAGCATATCAAAGGAAAGGAGAATAAAGTGGCTGATGCACTCAGTAGGAGGGTGAATGAATTACATGCTACAACCATTAGCATATATCAGAATGCTATTAAAAGCATAATTCTGGAGGCTGCAAATGAAGATATGCAGTACAGAGAATTGGTAGCCAAGCTACATCACAGTAAGATGCCACAGAAGATGGAAATTTATAAATTGAAAACATATGGAATACTGTGGTACAAGAACAAAATTTTTGTACCCAATGTTCAGTGCTTGAAACAGATGATTTTGTAGGAGATGCATAATCTGCCTTATGTAGGGCACCTTGGATATCAGAAAACAGTAGCAGCGGTCAAGAGCCATTACTTTTGGCTAGGTATGAAGAGAGAAATCATTGAATACATCACCATATGTATGGAGTACTACAAAGTTAAAGCTGAGCATGGGCACCCAGCAGGGTTGTTGCAACCTTTACCCATTCCTAAGTGGAAGTGGGAAGTAGTAACAATGGATTTTATTATGGGATTGCCCAGAACAACCAAGCTGCATGATTTGATCATGGTGGTGGTGGACAAGCTTACAAAATCTGCCCATTTTATTCCACTGAAAACTACTCACAAGGAAGTAGATGTTGCTGATATTTTCTTAAAGGAAGTGGCAAGATTGCACGAAATTCCTAAAACGATTGTGTCTAACAGAGACCCGAAGTTCACCTCAAATTTTTGGAAAGGATTGTTCAAAGGATTCAGAACGAATCTAAAATTTAGTACAACGTATCATCCTGAGTCTGATGGATAGACAGAGAGGGTGAACAGAGTAATAGAAGACATACTAAGAATGTATGTGATGGACAAACCATCAAGATGGGAAGATTACTTGCACTTGGTAGAATTCACCTACAACAATGGGTATCATGCATCGTTGAAGATGAGCCCATTTGAAGAACTTTATGGAAGAAAGTGCAATACTCCAGTGAGCTGGGATAATCCAGCTGATAGAGAAGTAGTTGGGCCAAAGTTGCTCAAGGAGATGGAGGACCAAATGATAAAATTAAGCAGAATTTGAAAGATGCCCAGGATAGGCAGAAAAGTTATGCTGATAAGAACAAAACCCACAAAGATTTCAAAGTGGGTGATCATGTTTTCCTAAAAGTGAAAGCTAACAGGAGTTCCCTGAAGTTGGGAAGTTGTGCCAAATTGGCAGTCAGATTTTGTGGGCCATTTGAAATCTTGGAAAGGATTGGGCCTGTTGCATACATGCTTGCATTACCAAAATCTATGACTGTACATAATGTGTTTCATGTTTCATTGGTTAAGAAATATATATCAGATGCTAATCATGTTATCGATTGGAATGTGATTCAAGTGGAACCATAAGGTGTCCTGCAAGTGCATCTTGTGCGCATATTGGATAGGAAAAACAAATAGCTTCGAAATCAAGCTATAGGGCTTGTAAATTTCCAGTGGACCTGGTATGGTCCTGAGGATGCAACATGGGAGCATGAAGATGTTATGCGGGCAGAGTACCCACATCTTTTTGAAACTTTTGAAAAGCTTGCAGATGCAGTGTAAAGTTGCACTGAGGACAGTGCAAAAATAAGGGGAGGGGGATTGTAAAGTCCCCAAGGCCGAGCCCTAGTGTAAATCATGTCTATGAAGTATAAAGATTGCATTATAAAATTGTAATTATGTTTTATAGGCTAGTGAGCCAAGTTTATATAAGCTGGTGGGATTATGTGATTATTAGGCCAGAGAGCCTAAGTGTTGAAGGCCAAGAGCTTGATTTTGTATATATAATCATGCAGAACATTAATAAAAATATACACACCGCTACGTGAAGACTGAACATGATGAATGAGTGATGGGGAACTAAGCTTCCAACGAGTGGGTAAGGGATTGGGGGCTGGAAGGTTGGAAAGAGAGGCTAAGTGTTGAGCCTGGGGGCTTAAGTCCTTGGGAATAATATTTTAATATTATTCCAAAAGTCATCTGGAATATTTGTTTTGTACTAAGTTCCTGGGGAGGAATGAATGCTAATGGATTGCATGCAGCTTCTTGGGTGACAAGTGTCAACCCAAGTGCATGTAGTTAAAACTATTGATTTTAGTTGTGTTGGGGGTTCGCTTCCCATTTTGTTGACTGTTGTGTCTGAGTGGCCGNGGGGGGGGGAATTCCTCCAACCATCACTGGAATCTGGAGTTTGATCTCCCAATTCACCATCCTCTGTCTGAGCTTGTGACCATCCATGATCGAACTCTGTTTGGTGTTTTGTTCTCAGATCCCTTGCTTGAACAGTTTGAGCTTATGTGTGGGATCTCTGTACACCTTGCGCAATCCCGAAACCATAACCGTGAGTTTATCTCATAATTGCTGAGCCTGGTTGTGTTGAAGTATGTGTCTGTCACTTGTTTGGGAAGCCAGTGTCCATTTTCCTAGTTGATTGTTGTGGCCACACAGTGCTGGACTGCACGTGGCTTGTTGGCCAGTGTAAGTTCATGGTGAGCCTCGTGGTTACCCGACTATGTTGGGAACCAAGATTAAGGAAATAGGTTGTATGATCTGTGTAACCTCTCTCCAGGTGAGGGAGGTGATTGTTGTTGAAGAGGCAGTCTGTCAGGCTTGTGAGAAGCTATTTCTAGGTGAAGGAGTCTGTTGGGAAGTGGTATTCTTCTAGAGAGAGTCCAGCACCAACTACGAAGCTCTGAGACTTCCTGATCTAGCCTGTTGTCGAGACCCAGAGAGGGAGGTGAAGCACTGATGGACTATGCTTGTGAAGGTGTATACTCCCGGGTGGAACAAGCATGTGGGGTATGAGAGTCTGTGAGTTGTGGGCGTAAGAAGGCATTCTGGGAAGAATCCTTCTAGTTATTCTGTGAAGATTTCCATGTAACCTCAAACTAGACTAGGATTCCTTGCCTTGGGTGGAGCTTAGTCCCAGCTCGGGGGTGATCCACTACTGAGCATGATGAGTAGCATGGTCTAAGGCTGGGAGGTTTGTGGAAGGCCTGCACGTGGTTGGTGGAATTACCACGGTTTCAAAGATAAGTATCAGCTTATGTTAATAGTATGTTTTGCATGCCTGTGATGCTTATATGTATCATGTATTATGTTGTGCATATGAATTATTGTTAATGCCAGGGATTATTTATGTTAGCAGTAATCTTGTGCTTACTCTGAGTTTAAATGTGTTGAATTTGTTTTAAATTCATGTTATTAATTAAGCATGAGAATGATGTTGTTCCACACAATAGCGTTTTCCTGGCCAGTGGGATGGAGGATGGTCGAGGAGCGTTACAGAATCCAAGGACACCTAGCAGGTGAGTACAGAAGAATCAACATTCAGATTAGATTATCGAAAACAAAGATGCAAGATTTGAGACTAGAATAAGAATTTGTTCACCAGAAAAAACGCACCTAGCTCTCTCATATACGATTGAACCAACCTGTTTTGAAGAGGCCAACAAGGATGAATTTTGGAATAAGGTCATTGATGAAGAATTGGCTCAAATAGAGAAAAATGACACTTGGGAATTGTTTCCAAGACCAAAGGATAAGAATGTGATCAACACAAAGTGGGTATATAGGAATAAATTGAATGAAGATGGACAGTACAATGAATAAAGATAGATTGGTATGTAAAGGATATGCAAAGGTTGAAGGAATCAACTTCAAAGAGACATTTGCTCCAATTTCCAGAATGGAAGAAATCTGATTGCTTTTAGCTTATGCATGATCCAAATATATTAAAGTGTATCATATGGACATAAAATCATCTTTTCTAAATGGGGAACTTGAAGAAGAAGTCTACATTGAACAACCAAAAGGATTTTAGCTGTCAGAGAACAAGGATTATGTGCGTAAATTAAAGAAGGCCTTGTATCATCTAAAATAGGCTCCTAGAGCACTTTACTCTAGAATGGATAAATATCTACAACAGGCAGGGTTCAGAAAAGGAAGTGCAAACAACAACCTCTACATCAAGGTAAGTCAAGATAGTATTTTATTAATTGAAGTTTATGTTGATGATACTATTTTTGATAGTGATATTGGCAGGTTAAGACAAAAATTTACGAAGGATATGCAGAATGAATTTGAAATGTCTTTACTTGGAGAAATATCCTTATTTCTGGGACTTCAAATATTTCAAAGCAGCCAAGGAATTTTTATTTCTCAAACCAAGTATATCACATAAATGGTAAAGAGGTTCGAAATGGAAGATTTCAAACCAGTTATCACTCCCATGCAAACCAATTGCAAGTTGAGCAACGACGATGATTCAAAGTCTACAGATCAGAGGCAATATAGATCAATGATTGGTAGACTACTATATGTGACAACATCTAGATCAGATGTAATTAAGGCAGTTGGATAGGTGGCATGATTTCAGGCAACACCAAAGGAATCACATGTATTAGCAGTGAAAAATATTTTCATATATCTCAAAGGAACATAAGAGTTTGGATTATGGTATCCAAAATGAAATGATCTATCATTTATTGCCTACACAAATTCAGATTGGGAAGGTTGTATTGATGACTGACGAAGCACCAGTGGAGCATCTTTCTACTTGGGTGCATGTTTAGTATCATGGCTAAGAAAGAAACAATCATCAATATCTTTAGCTATAGTTGAGGCATAGTATATTGCAGAAGCATCATGTTGTACACATGTTCTTTGGATGAAACAAACTCTGACATATATACAGGTTGAGTATGATGATCCCATTCCAATCTATTGTGATAATACAAGTGCCATCAGTATCTCAAATAACCCGGTGATGCACTCCAATATGAAGCACATTCCAATCAAGTATCAATTTCTACAAGAACATGTTGCAGAAAAGAACATAAGAGTTGAGTATGTGGGCACAAAAGAAAAAGTGGTAGACATCTTTACAAAACCACTTCCACTAGAAGCCTTTGAGTATCTTCGCCAGAGACTTGGAGTTATTTCTACTCCAAAATGAATGTTTTTGAATTTTTATCTTATATGTCTTAGGTGTACACGAGGAAGCACCATAAAGAGGACAATTCAGTTAGGGGGAGAAACCCCAAATGGAAAAATACCTTTGCCATTGATGACAAAGGGGGAGAGATTTATCAGATGCAGAAGACATAGGCATGGTTCCAGGGGCAGCATGAGTGATATAACTTTCGTATTGCATGACATGATTTAAATATTGCATCAGAGTGTTTCCATCAATGCCAAAGGGGGATATTGTTGATTAAGTTTGGTTTTCATTGATGTCAACCCTTGAAGGAATTTGGAGAAACCAAGTTTGGGTAATGGACCCAAGTTTGTTTGATTGATAATGATATGAGTTTTGATAAATTTTCTGGTAATACTATTCTATATGTATAGTGCATGTCATTCCATTTCTAGTGGTATGTGGAACGTCACATAACTCCTCACAGTTAGAGATTTATGGCCATGTGAAGTTGGAGAACCCTCATGAGTCATCTAGAAGCCCCAAAAGGTCAAAGTAGTCAAAGTGATTTAAGATGGTTAGAAGGTAACCCCTTGAGGTAAAGTGAAGTGACAAGTGTACTATAAGTCAAAGTGGATACAAAATAAATTATTTAAATAATAAATTTAATGGATAAATTACTAATTGGATAAGTGGTTATAAGTTGGTTAACCCTAAAATAAGGAAAGTGGGTTAAGATGGTTAAAAGGTAACCCCTTGATGAAACTACATGAAAGTATAAATAAGAGGCAAGGATATCTCTTTTTAAATCACACTTGAGCATATTGAATATCTTCGGGTGACTAAGGTAATCAAAGGATATCTAATCCTCATTTTAGAGAGAAGGTGAAGTAAAGAAGGCCGAAATTGAAGAGAGGATAAATTCTTTTGATGATGCTTTCTAAGGTATGTTATTTACAGGTCATCTCACCATTTTCTCAATAACGTTTTTTTTTTAATGATTCAGACTGTAAAATTGATATTCTACTGAGAAAGCATATGCAAGTATCTGTGGTACGAATTTCAGCTTGTGGGTCGTTGTAGTTTTGGAGTTACACTCTGTGGAAAATAGGGTTTGTGGCTAGTCCTAAAACTAGTCTAAAACAAGTGTTTCGGGTAAAAACATCATAACTTATTCATAACAGATCCAAATAAAAAAAATACCACATGTGTTGGTTAGAGTACATTCGATAGTATTATGTGTAAAAATTTTAGATACAGACAACAAATATTCTATGCGGGGCATGCTCTACAAGTTCGCTCTCTAGAATAATCCATAATTCAAAAAGGTATGCCATTTTTTCTATAACTTCTTTTCTTATAGGTTCCAAGTAGTGAAACCTGGAGGAATTGCATAAAACACATTGAACAACATTATGTACTATATTCAGATCTTCATTCATTACAGGCACATAGTTATGATTATTTCAAGTTAGGGTTGTTGATTAATCCAAAACTAGTCATGTGAGACTAAAGACAAGTTTGATGAAAATGCTAGTGTTTTGTTGTTAAAGTTAATTAAGGTTTGCAGGTATGTGATCATATATACTAGGTCTATTACAGAGTTACAAATCATATTTGGATGATGAAATTGATGAGGGATTTTGGTTGAGGTACATGTTGGGTACATGGTTGAGACAAGTAGTTGATGAGTTGGCACATACATGAGGTGTATAGTTGATGATGT